>RJWM01051659.1:0-10359 GCA_004363535.1 Dasyprocta punctata
TCTAGAGTGTCTTTCAGTACTCTTTGTAGTGTTGGTTTGGTGGCCATAAATTTCTTCAGTTGTTCTTTGTCATGAAAGTATCTTATTTCTCCATCAATTTTTAAGGATAGTTTTGCAGGGTACATCTATCTGGGTTAAAAGTTGTTTTCTTTCAGGATTTGAAGTACTTCACTCTTCTTAACTTAAAGGTTTGTGTTGAGAAGTCTGCTGTGATTCTGATAGGCTTTCCTTCATAGGTGATCTGTTTCTTTTCTCTGACAGCTTTTAGTATTTTGTTCTTGTGCTGTATTTATGATACCCTTATTATTATATGTCTGGGTGAAGATTTACTTTGGTTATGGTTAATTGGGGTTCTGTATGCCTCAGTTACCTGTATTTCAGATTCTCTTCCCATGTTTGAAAAGTTGTCTGCTATTATTTCTGTGAATAGTCTTCGCAGGTCATTAGTATTGACCCCTGGTTTTTCATTGATGCCTATTAATCTTATGTTATTTCTCTTGGCATCATCTTGCAGCTGTTGAATTGTTGTTTCTTGGTTCCTTACTATTTTTAAGAGATCTTTTCTTTCATGGCCATAAGTTCCCATGCTGTCTTCAAGAACTGAGATTCTATCTTCAGCTCCATTCAAGTGGTTTTTCAAACTTTCCATAGAATTTTTCATTTTCTGCATTCCCCTTTGAATCTGTTTTATGCATTCTGTTTGTGTCTTATATTGTTCATTCAAGGTTTCGATCGTTTTCTTAAGTTCTTCTATTTTTTTATCTTGTTCTTTTTAAAATACACAGAACATTTCTTTAATAATGATTCTCATTTCATTTCTTAGCTGGGAGATTATTTCTGATTTGAGTTCCTCTATAGCTTCATCAAGCTGTCTCTTTACTGCATTTTCTATCATTTCAGAAAGTTCAGTTGTCTGACTCCCAGTATCTTCCATTTCAGTGTCTCTTGGGTTTGTTCTCATTGGGCTGGTGGATTGAGACTGCCTCTTGGTCTTTCATTATGTCATTTTCTTGTGGGACCTGTGTGGCTCTGTGTCCTGTGAAGTTGACCGGGTGTTCCCCTGGTGTTTTTGCTGAGTCTTGGGACCCAGTAGAGCTAGATCCTCTGCACACCTAGTGAGGGCACAGTCTTGGAGTGTGCTGCTGAAGCCTCCACCTTACTGGATGGGAGCCAAGACCTCCTGGACCCAGGCCGTTATGCAGAGCATACCCCAGAGTGTGGCGCCACCTGGACCCTGAGTCTAGCTGCAAGGAGTTCAGAGCCTCTGGAGTGCCAGGCAAGCCTTGGCGAGTTCTAGGCCTACAGTGCTGGGGCCTGGCTCCTGGCTGGGTGGGCCTGCAACCTGTAGGACCCGTGGTGCTGTCTGCTCCACTGAACAATGGTGCTCACGTGAGCCCTGTGCTCTGATGGGCAGAGCCCAAGCTCTCCAAGGCCCTGCAGCTATGCTGGCCACTCCCTGATGAGCAGCCCTGGGGAACTGCGCTGGGCTGTGCTGGGCTCAGTACCTCTGTGTCCTGCGAGGCTGGCCAGGTGTTCCCCCGGTGGGTTGCACTGAGTTGTGGGACCAGGTCAACACAAATGATTTAAAAAGACTATTTACAGAAGTAATAGCCAAAAATTTCCCAAACATGGGGAAGGAAACTGACATACAGATAAGTGAAGCATATAGAACTCCAATTAGCCATAAGCAAAATAAATTACATCCAGACATATAATAATCAACATCCCAGAAATTCAACATAAGAACAGAATATTAAAAGCTGTTAGAGAAAATAAACAAATCACCTATAAAGGAAAGCCCATCAGAATCACAGCAGCCTTCCCAACACAAACAATGAAGTCAAGAAAAGAATGGAGTGAAGTATTTCAAATCCTAGAGGAAAACACATCCCAACCCAGGTCGATGTACCCTGCAAGACTATCCTTCAAAATTGATTCAGAAATAAGATACTTCCACAATAAATAACAGCTAAAGAACTTCATGACCAGCAAACCAATCCTGCAGAGAATACTGAAAGACATTCTGTATAGACATAAAAATAACTATGACTTCAAGAACACCAACAGGAAAAAAACCCACCAAGCAGGGCAAACAATTAAACAGAGGGAAAAGGTAAAGAACCAACTACAGAAAGATAGCATGGCAAAATGAGCCAATATATATCACTTATAACTATTAATGCAAATGGCCTCAATTCACCAATTAAAAGAAACTGACTGGCAGACTGGGTCATGAAACAACATCCAACCATATGCTGTATAAAAGAAACCCATCTAACCCAAAAGGAAATTCATAGACTGAAAATCAAAGGGTGGAAAACAATACTCCATGCAAGGGAAAGCAAAACAAAACAAAACAAAACAAAAAAGCAGAGGTAGTTATTCTGTTTTCAGACAGTGTGAACTTCAAACCAAGAATGTTCAAAAGAGATAAAGAAGGTCACTGCATATTGGTTAGGGGAAAATTTCAAGAGGAAGAGATAACAATCTTAAACATATATGCACCAAATATGGGAGCACCCAGTTATATAAAACAATATTAATAGAAAAGAAAAATCAAGTAAGCAATAACACAATTATAACAGGAGACCTTAAAACCCACTGACACAAAGAGACAGATCAACTAGACAAAAAACAGCAAAGAAATAAAATAACAGAATCAAACTTGTGAACAAATGGACTTAGTCGATGTACACAGAGTGTTCCACCCAGTAACATCAGAATATACATTTTTCCCAGCTTTGCATGGGACATTCTGTAAAACAGACCATATACTAGCCCATACAACATGCTTAAGTAAATGCAAAAGAATAAAAATTATCCCATGAATATTATCTGATCAAAGTGCCATGAAACTAGAAATTAATGACAAAAGAAACTCCAAAAACTCCACAAACACACAGAAATTAAATAATACACTCCTGAACAATCAATACATCACAAAGGAAATTAGAGAAGAAATTAAACAATATCTACAAGCAAACAAAAATAGAAATACAACTTACCAGAACCCATGGGATGCAATGAAAGCATTCCTCAGAGGGAAATTTAGTGCAGTCAATTCCCATGTCAGGGAAACAAAATGAACACAAATAAATGACCTCATGCTACACCTCAAACATCTAAAAAAAGAAGAGCAAATCAAGCCCAAAGCCCAGAGAAGGGAGGAAATTAAAAAGATCAGAGCAGAAATTAATGCAACAGAGACTAAGAAAACAATACAAAGAATTAACAAATCAAAGAGTTGGTTCTTTGAAAGAATAAATAAAACTGATAAGTTCCTAGCCATCCTTATTAAAAAAGGAAAGAAAGCACTCACATTCATGCAATAAGGAATGAAAAAGGTGAAATCACTACAGACCCTGTGTAAATACAGAAGATCATCAATACCTACTTCAGAAACATTTACTCCCATACTTTGATAACACAGAAGAAATGGACAGATTCCTAGAAACCTATGAAATACCAAAGCTGAATCAAGAAGATGTAAAACTGCTGAATAACACAATTTCAGCTAATGAAATTGAAAATGTTATTAGAACTTTACCAACAAAGAAAAGTCCAGGTCCTGATGGATTCACTGCTGAATTCTACAAAAAATTCAAGGGTGACTTAATGTTAAGACTCCTCAAACTCTTCTTTTTTTTTTTTTTGCAGCACCAGGGATTGAACTCACAACCTCGCACCTGCCAGGGCAGGTGCTTAAGCCACTGAGCCAAACTCCCAGCCCTAATAACTATTTTTCTTTTTCTTTTTTTCTTTCTTTCTTTCTTTTTTTTGTGTCAAACTCTTCAATGAAATTGAAAGGGAAGCAAGTCTCCCTAACTCATTCCTGGAAGCAAGTATTGCCCTCATACCAAAACCAAAGACCGAACTGAAAAAGAGAACTACAGGCCAATCTCCCTAATGAACATAGATGCAAAAATCCTCAATAAAATACTAGCAAATAGAATGCAAAAGTCATCAGAAAGATTATACACCATGATCAAGTGGGATTCATCCCAAGAATGTAGGGACAGTTGAACATATGCAAATCAATAAATGTAATACACCACATCAATAGAGCCAAAGAGAAGAGTCACATGATCATCTCAATAGATGCAGAAAATGCTCTTGATAAAGTCCAAAACTCATTCATGAAAAGAATCCTATGAAAAATCAGAATAGATGGTCTTTATCTCAATCCGATAAAAGTAATCTATGACAAGTTAACAGCCAGCATCATATTAAATGGTCAAAAATTGATAACTTTCACTCTAAAATCAGGAACAAGGCAAGGATATCCGCTATCACAATTCCTATTTAATATAGTGCTGGAAACATTAAGCAGAGCAATCAGAAAAGAGAGAGAAATAAAAGGAACAAGGATAGGAAAGGAAGAAGTTAAATTATTGCTTGCAGATGACATGATACTCTACATAGAAGACCACCAAAACTCCATTGAAAGACTCCTCGATGTAATAAAAAATTCATTAATGTAGCTGGTTACAAAGTCAGCACTCAAAAATCTATAGCATTCTTGTACACAAACAACAAACTCACTGAGAGAGAAATAAGAGAAGCCACAACCTTCACAATAGCACCCCCAAAAATGAATTACTTAGGAATGAATCTAGCAAAGAAAGTAAAAGATCTATACAGTGAAAATTACATTACTCTGAACAATGAAATTGAAGATGATCTCAGAAAATGGAGAGACATTCTTTGTTCATGGATAGAAAGAACAAACATTGTGAAAATGGTCATTCTCCCAAATTTTTTATACAGATTTAATGCAATTCCAGTCAAAATACCATTAGTATACCTCACAGTTCTAGATAAATCATTTCTAAACTTCATCTGGAATCAGAAGAAATCTAGAATATCAGAGGCAATTCTGGGCAACAAAGGTAAGGCAGGAGGCATCACAATTCCTGAATTGAAGTTATACTACAAAGCTATTGTGATAAAATCATCATGGTAGTGGAATAAAAACAGATCTTAAGATCAATGGAATAGATTAGAAGATACAACCACAACTACAAGCACACTTAGTCACCTTATCTTTGGCAAAGGGGCCAAAAATGATCACTGAAAGAAAGATAACCTGTTTAATAAGTGGTTCTGGAAAAACTGGCTTTCCAAACGCCAAAAACTAAAACTAGATCCAGGCCTATCATCATGTACTAAACTAAAGTAAAAAGGAATCAAAGATCTAAATATTAAAACAGAGACACTGAATCTTCTGGAAGACAAAGTAGGTAAAAGTCTTGAAGACATAGGGGTAGGCAGAGAATTCATGTACAAAAATCAAACTGCATAGGAAATACTTCCCAGAATCAATGACTGGAATCTCATCTTATTAAAAAGATTTTTCACATAAAAAAAACTCCAACAGAGGGAAAAAAAAACCCACAAACTTGGAAAAAGTCTTAGTCAACTGTCCCTCAGACAAAGGACTTCTATCTAGAACATACAAAGAATTTTAAAAAATCAGGCCCCTGAAATTCAAAGGCCCAATTCAAAAATGGGCATCTGAGATGAACACACACTTCTTACATGAAGAAATACATATGGCAAATAAATATATGAAAAAATGTTCAGCATCATTGCTCATTAGATAAATGCATATTAAAACAACACTGAGATTTCATCTCACTCCAGAAAGTATGACCAGGATCAAGAAAACCACCAATAACAAATGCTGGAGAAGCTTTGGGAGAAAATGAACTCTTCTGCACTGTTGGTGAGACTGTAGACTGGTGCGACCAGTGTGGAAATCAGTCTGGAGGTTTCTCAAAAAGCTGGGATTGGAAGTCCCATTTGACCCAGCTGTTCCACTTCTTGGCATGCTCCCAGAAGAACTGAAAACATCATACCACAGTGATACATGTGCACCCATGTTTATAGCAGCACAATTTGTAATAGTTAAATCTTGGAAACAAGCCAAGTGCCCATTCACTGAGGAATGGATAAAAAAGATGTGATATTTTTATAATGGAGTACTACTCAGCTATAAAGAAGGAGCATATTGAGGCTTTTATAGGTAAATGGATGCAACTTGAGACCATACTCATAAGTGAAATAAATCAAACTCACATATATGCATACCATATTGTCTCCCTAGTGTAAGAAACTGAAAGAGTAAATAATATACAGAATCTTCAATAAGCATTGTAAAAGTGTAAGGAAATGCTCAAAGTGGAAAAAATAGGGAAAAGGAGAAAAGAATGAAGGGAAAAGAAAAAAGCTATAAATTTGTGTATATACACTTAAGATAGCTAAGATGATTGTACTATTAATGCTATTAGTTCTTGAAACAAAACTGTTAATATTCATAGGATTAGAGCAATTGTGTGTGTCTATGTCTGATAATCTGAGTAACTGTTTTGGAGATAACTATGCAAAATAACAACCTTTTCTATGTTCCTACCACCTTGTTTTGAAAGCCTCTATTGTTATGGTTTTGGGCTGTTATTGTTATTTGTCTCCTTTGTTTCTTGTTTTTCTTGTATTTTGTTTTGTTTTGTTTTTTCCGGTAATAGAGAAAGGATAGATATAGATGTATAGGCATATA
This sequence comes from Dasyprocta punctata, assembly GCA_004363535.1. NCBI lineage: Eukaryota > Metazoa > Chordata > Mammalia > Rodentia > Dasyproctidae > Dasyprocta > Dasyprocta punctata. The sequence continues at coordinate 6,557 of RJWM01051659.1, forward strand.
TATGCCTAGAACATCTCTTAAAGCATTTACAAGAATTGATTTTATTAAGTGTGATGGTATGAATAGCTACTTTGAAGAAAACAAGACATTGTGGTACTATCATTGATTTCCTATCATCTTTTTTTGAGGTCCAAGAATGCTTTTACTCTTTGTTTTGATTGGTTTTACTCTGTTTTCTATTATTTGATTTCAATATGTGTGAAGGTATGGACAGCTATTTTGAAGAAAACAAGAGACATTATGGAAGCCATTGTTGATTCCCTATTGTCTGGTTTTGAAGCCCTGTAATGCTTTCATTCTTTTGTTTTGATTGGTTTTATACTGTTTTGTTTTGCCTTATTTTATTGTATGTGAAGGTATAGACAACTATTTCAAAGAAAACAAGAGAATTATGTTAGCCACTGTTGATTTCCTGTTGTCTTGTTTTGAATTCTTGTGTTGCTTGCATTGTTCTGCACTGGTCTGCTTTGTTCTGTTTTGTTCTGTTTTGTTTTATTCTCTTTAAAATAATAATAATAAAAAGAAACACTAAACTGTATTACAGAGCAGCGTTCAGTGTTATTCTTAAGCAGGATGAATTTGCCTAGTTTGTTATTTGTCCACTCACTCATATACTGAATATTTGTTGCTTAAAGGATTTTACAGAACAAAAGATCCTACTTAGATCCATTAAAAATGAAGTTAAGGGCTGGGGATTTTAGTTCAGCAGCAAAGTACCTGCCTGGCAGGTACAAGGTTATGAGTTCAATCTCCCGTGCCCAAAAAAAAACAAAACAAAACAACAACAAAAAATGAAGTTAAAAGAGGAGAAAATATAGTGGAGTAATAGGGTCAATTTTATAGGAACTTGGTCAATACTGGAGTTATTTTACATCCTTGTGTGCAAATTAAAGAACCAAAGAAGGGAGAAGGCTATCCTAACCCTCTGAGTAAGCTCAAATTTTACTCATGAGACAGGTTAGGGTTTTGCAAAATAATCATTTTTGAAGCCATTTAATCAGATGAACAGATGGGTGATAGAGGTCCTGATGTTTTATTCCTTATAGTATAGTTGATATGACTTTACTTTTTAAAAATTTAAATTAGATGTAACCAATGTCCCCCTTAACCAAAACATAATCTTAATAAAGCACTCATATAGTCACTTATTCTATCACCTGAATATTTGCCAGGATAAGTTATGCCATTTATACCAGTCCAACTAAAGAAGCTAGTTTGTGAGTTGTCTTGTTATTTTTTAAACCAATTAAAAGGTGGCGCTACCTAATAAATATAATAATTTTGGTTTCAGAATTTTTGACAATTGACCTTTCTTTTTGACAGTGATTAGCTAGCAGGTAGACTTCCCTGTTCAGGCTGCTCTAAATTTGCAAGAATTAAATAAACATTCTCTATTATAAGTGAAATTTAATTATGTATACTCAGATACCCTTATAAGATTATTTAGAATCAAGTTTAAAAGACAAGATGCCAGACCACAATCTATGTGGAAATTAGCTGCTGTGTTAAAAGACTGTCCCAACTATAAATTTTTATTAGCAATCTAACTTTATTTTTATATAAACATTTATGGGATAGGGTGATGAGAGTGGTCTATGTTGAGTTCATCTTTCTTGACCTATAATCAGTTCTTATAGAGGAATAAGTTAATAAAAGCTGCTCATAGTAAACAAGTACTCCCAGTATATATTTTCATGAAGTGGTAAAAAGCATGATAGTGTGGTGAGTCTGTAGTCCAATAGCTAGATCCAAATGCCACTAGTTCCTTATGAAAACATTGTTTCAAGTAGTAAAGACTAATAATTGGTCAGAGATGTGGCTTGTGTCAGGTAAACTGTCAAGAATTCTAGTGTGTCTATGATTTGGGGAAACAAAAGATGAGAATTTCTGAAAATGAAATAAATAACAGACTGACTCCTATCAGGAGTCACTAAATGTTTACAAAGCCATTAAAGAAGAGAGACAACAGGTTAGAGAAGTCACTGAATAGCTTGGAGGGCAAAATTTCTTAAATAGGGCTTTTATTGGTCTATATTTTCAATCAGGATGAGGCCTGCTCAATAGAAGTTGAGGCAATTAGGTATGATGTAAGGTGATGCAAATTGAGTCTGTAACAGTTGAGTCTCTACAATTTTTCCCCTGAACTCATTTCATACCTATAAGAATTCTGTCAAGAATCCTTCCTGATTGGTTAATGAAATATAATGGCAAGCCTCTACTCTTCCTATAGGTCTTATTAGAACCAACGTTTTCTTTGCTAATAAATTATGTTAAGCTTTAAAAGATTTAAATTTTATATAACCATAGTCTCTTGTTTAGATTTGTTTTCTTTTTAAACTTGTTAGCAAACTCTGTCAACCCAAGTGTTAGAAAAGTGAGAAATGAGACTTGTATTTACTATTTTTTTTTTTTAGAAGTGGTTTGAATTCTGCTATTTTACAGAAGGAATCAGCTGCAAAGGCAGAGATTCATCCAGGTCGTTACTGAATTGAAAGATATTGCTTGTTTTCAGTGACAGTTGAATCATCACCCCGACTAAGTTGTAACACCCTGAACTTCATTCACCTCTATAGTCCAACCATCTATGCTCACAGCTCACATATGTGCAGCACAGCATTGCCCAGCACTGACACCGGACAAAAATGATCACTTACCTCCCCTTTAAAATATCCTTCTTAGGGAGGTAATAATCAAAGAATGTGGAGCTAGCTCTGGAACAGAGGCATGGATAATATCTTTATATTTTTCCTGATGCAACCTGATTCAATTTATCAGATACAAAAGTCTGCTGATAAATCTAATTTAAATTGCAAATTATCTCCAGTAGAATGTTTCATAGACAGGGTATGGTGGCGCGTGCCTGTAACCCCAGAACTCCAGCAGTCTGGGGAAAGAGGATCCTTGCGAGTTTGAGACCTGCCTAGGTTACAAAGAGAGCTCAAGGCCAGCTAGAACTGCAGAGTGAAATCTTGTCTCAAAGAAAAAAAGAAAAAAAAAAAAAGAGAGAGAGAGAGAGTACATTCCATAGTGACTCAATCTTCAATCTTCATTCTTTACCAATTTCAGGTTAACACTACTCCCTGATCCCCACACCAAGGGCTATTCAATAAGAGTATGGCTGATCTTTTGGTAGGAAAATCAAGTGTCAGAGTATGTGGATCACATGGTATACAAGAGTTCTCCAAGTCTAAAATTTCTAAGAATCTATAATGCTTATCTTTAAAAATTTGATTTAAATTTTTTTTGATGTAAAATCTGAGGAAGGGCTTTTCCTGGAGGCAAAATGTATGTCTGTGCTCTTAGAGTTTTAAATTTTAAAATTATTGTATTATTTTATCTATTTTCAGAGATCTTCCTGGAAATAAATGTGCAAATTTTCTATGAGACAGATTGTTAATAAATACATCTGGAATTTATTTTGTTTTCTAGGCACAATTCCTTTGGTGATATAGGACCTAAATTTATTTATGCTTGACTTTTTTACTTTAATAATATTAAAATCCATAAAATTGACACACTAATACCTAAATCTTTACATTACTATCACCTAGTTTGAGAGATTAATTTACAGGACAGGATAACATTTCTGTTCTAAACCTTGGAATTCATGAATATAATAGTTACATGATAAATAGGAAGTAAGATTGCAGGTGGAATTAAAGTCACTTATTAATTGACATTGAGATGAGGAGGTTATTCTGATTCTCCAGGTTATATCCATCTAATCATACAAGTCTTTATAAAGTACAAGTGGGAGGTAGATAGTGCAAGAACTCAGCCTGTTAGCTAAAGGTGGAGGAATG
>RJWM01051660.1:0-10359 GCA_004363535.1 Dasyprocta punctata
GACCCAATCCAAAAATGGGCATCTGAGATGAATACACATTTCTCAGAGAAAGAAATACAAATGGCAAATAAATATATGAAAAAATGTTCAACATCAATGGTCATTTGGGAAATGCAAATTAAAACAACACTGAGATTCCATCTCACTCCAGAAAGAATGGCCAAGATTAAAAAATCAACCAACAACAAATGCTGGAGGGGCTGTGGGGAAAAAGGAACTCTTCTCCTCTGTTGGTGGGAGTGTAGACTCGTGAAACCACTGTTAAAGTCAGTGCGGAGATTCCTCAAGAAGCTATGATTAGAGATGCCATTCATTCCAGCTATCCCACTTCTGGGAATTTTCCCAGAAGAATTGAAAACATCATACCACAGTGATATTTGTGCCCCCATATTTATAGCAACACAATTTGTAATAGCCAGATATTGGAAACAACCCAAGTGCCCATCAATCAAACAATGGATCAAAAAGATGCGGTTTTTTTATACAATGGAGTACTGCTCAGCTATTAAGAAAGATTGCATTGAGACTTTTATAAGTAAATGGGCACAACTTGAGACCATACTCATAAGTGAGATAAATCAAACCCACATGTGCAAATACCATATTGTTTCCCTAGTGTAAGAAACTGAAACAGTATATATGATCCAAAATCTGTAATAAATACTATGTAAGGGTAAAAAACAGCTCAAAGAGCAAAACTAATTGGGAAGGAAAAAGGCGGAAAGAGGGAAGGGAAAGGGAGAAGACATAAATCTATATATTTGTATATGTTAGATAACTAAAATGAACATACTGCTGAATGTGCTAGTTATTGAGAAAGAACAGTTAATACATGATTACATCAATTTTACGTGTCTCTATCTGTTAATGTAAACAACCATTTTTGAAGATAACGATATGCAATATTGCAACCATTGTCAAGTTTCTATCATCCTGTTTTGTAAACCTATAATGTTACTGTTGTGCATTTACTCTAGTCATTTGTTTGTCTCTTTTGCTTTTTGTCTTTCTTATATGTGTCTTTTTTTCTCTTTAATAAAAAAGAATAAATAAAATAAAATAAAAACTTTAAATGAGGAAGAAGAATATGATACTTTTGTGTGCAATTAAAATTAAGTTTTTTTCAGCTTAAAAGATGTTTCATCTGAGTCTCTTGGAAACACAAAGCAAAAATGTAGTAGGTACAGAAAATGTAAAGAAAAAAGAATGAAAAATATCAGCACAGAAAGCCATTAAAAGACAAAGAAGGCAGAGGAAGAAACAAAGGTTCTACCAAAGAATCAGAAAACATTTAAAATGATAGAAGTGTGCCCTTGCCTATAAATAAGCACCTTAAATATAAACAAATTAAGTTTTTAAATCAAAAGATATAGAAGGACTGAATGCATAAACAACACCCAAGCATATGATATGCCACCTGCAAAAGTCTTATTTTAGGTTTAAGGACATGCATAGACTGAAAACATAGGACAGAAAAAACTAGTCCATAGAAGTGGAAATCAAAAGACAGCAAGGGTATCTATACTAGTATCAGTCAAAACAATGTTTAAGACAAAAATTATAAAAAGAGATGTCATTATATAATGATAAACAGTCAATTCAAAAGTCACTTATAAAAAATATGCCTGCACTAAAACATTGGCGCATCTATACATATTCATTTAGTTTGGATGTCTCCAAAGTCTTCTGGTTAAAGACTTTATCCCTAAGGTTGTGCCACTGAGAAGGTGGTGGAACCTTTGCAACTATGTTCATCTGAGTGCAAAGATCTATTGGAAGATGATTCAAGACCTTAGGGGCTAGGGCAATAGAAAGTAAGAACTCCTTGAGTTACTCAAGTTGTGCCCTTAAACAGAATTGTAAGACCCTCCCTACCCTCAGTGTCTATCTGCTCCAATTTGAGATTTGGCGATTCATTCCTATACAATGTACTACTCATTGCTGCTCTCACCAGACTCCAAGCCCATGAGATTGCCCAGTCTGGTGGAATTTAGAACCTCAAAAACTGGGTTAAGTAAGTCTCTGTTTACCTCAGAAGCATCCCATATGTTATGATACCCAAGGTATTTTGTTATAGTGATGGAAAGTTGACTAATAAACATATATAGCAAGCATTAATAGCTATGACAAGAGAAAAACAGCAACACCACAGTGGGAAGGAACTTTAAAACCTCACTTACAACAATGAATAGATTATTCATATAGAAAATCAGTAAAGAAGTGACAGCTTGAAAATCTCTCTAGACAAAATAAGCCTAACAGACATAATGAACATTCTATCTAGTAGCAACAGAATACATCTACTCAAGCTATATGGAAACTTCTTTAAAGACCACTACTGAGTATAAACAAGTTTGAAATCATATCAATTTTTTGTCACCACAGAGATTTACAAATAGAAATCAATAGGAAGAGTAACTTTAGAAAATTCACAAATATATAAAAATTAAATAAAATGCATCAATGAGATAAAGAAGAAAGCAAAAGTCAAATTTTAAAACATTTCCTTCTTCATATTCCTAGAGATTTATTGTACAGTTCTTTTTCTGACTTCTTAAATAACAGACTTATTAATTTTAATTTTTAATAGTTCAGTAATTTAAATCAAAGACAATTTTACTACGTCTTTACATTTCTTATTTACATTGTGATATGATCTTTGATCAATTGGCTATTTGTAAATTTGACTAATTTAAAGCATTTCAAAAATCCACAAAACCTGTTATTTTGGTTATCCTTTTATTCCTTTTTACTTTAATTGGTGCTGCATTATACTGTAACTTTTGTATGTTTATAGTACACACATGGTTACTATGATAAGTCTTTTAGTTTACCACATGGCTACATATTTTATTTATTCCATGAATTTTTAGAAGAATGTGTTTAATTAACGAATATGCGATGCTATGTATTGTGTGAACAGTTTTTTATTTATGGTCTCCAAACATTCTAAAAGTTGGTTGAACTTAATTGGTTGACATATCAAATATTTAGAAGATGCTTAAGTTAAATTTTCTGATTATAATTTACAAATAGCCAATGTAATTTTGAAAATTTTTACTTACACTGATATTAGGTGTACATAAGTTCATAATTTGACTATATTTTACTTAGGAATTGATTTTGCTATTATGTGATAAATATCATTACGCCAAAATTTTTCTCTTTCAAAACCTAAATTGTTACTAATGACTCTTCTACCTTTTAGTTGATTATTATTTTCCTATGCAATCTTCTCCTATTATTTTATTTTTAAGTTTTAGTGTTTTTGTATTTGTAAGAGAATATACCTTGATTTAAAGAAATCTAATCTGAAAAACACAGTGATTTAGTGAGTCATGTTGTTTTATCTTAATTATTGATACATCTGGTTCCACTATATTGCTTTCTTTTTATTTTGCTCTTTCTGTTCTTTTCTTCCTTTTCTAACTCTCATGATTAATTTTTTATATCTCCTTTGTGTTAGTATTTGGATGTGATATTTTTAGTTTACCATTTTAATATGAATAGCCCATTATAAATTCACATTTTAAACTATATGTGACTTTACACAGACTATATTAGTTTCAGTCTCCCTCCTAGTCTTGAACTTAAGAGTACCTCAAATTCTTTTATCTTAATTTCATATGATTCTATTTTAATCACATTATACTTAACTTTTTTTTAGATTTCATTGTACTTTTTAATCAGAAAAATCAGGAATTCCTTGCAAACAAAATCCACTTTTAGCATAGTGAGCATGATAAACAAAAGAAGGAATTTGCATATTATTATCCATTCACTTATCAATCAAATATATTCCTGAAAGACAGCTTCTCCAGGACTCTTTGGTGGTAATCCCAACAGGCATGGACCAATCACAGGAACTCATCCCATCTAGTTTCTGTTATCTGCCTTATTACATTTTTGTGACATCTGCAAAACTGACAGGTAAAGATAAATGAAATGAAGCCTGCTGAAACAGAAATCACTATTAGTTGTTAGTATTTAAAGAGTATAACTTTTTCTTTTCCAAAGCAAAATTTGTCTTAGTCAAGAAGACAGGATAAACTCCCTTCCTGAAGATATATTGTATATAACATATAGATAGATCTAAGAACTAGAAAATTGTGAAATCAACGAAAATTGTCTATGCCACTTCTTCCTTTTATGATATGAGCCTCATCTATTCTGTTCACCTTCACTGCAAAAACTGTTGCCATTCATATACTCTGAATGGACTCCTTTCCATTTAAATATATCTGATTCTAAAACATAACTCAGTCCCTCAGGGTTTAATTGCTGCCGTTTTGTCTAAAACCATGCCAGTGAAATTCTACTGTGCACAGAAAAATTATGTCTTACTGTTCGTGATTCCCAAAGTATCTATTACAACTTGAATAAAATTGCAACTGATAAATTAAATATTATTATTGTTAAAGACAACTAAATTGTTCAGAAAATTCTTAAGTGGATTTTAATAATGTGAGATACTCGTAGTAGGATGTTCAAAGGTTAACATTTTCTAACATGACAATATTTTTATTGAAATACTACTTAGAGGCTATCAATTGTTCTTCTAAATGATAAATACAGAGGAAACAACCACAATATTAATTTAAAAACCAAATAATTAGCAGTTACAATGTAGAAAAAGAGTGAAGATACAGTGTATTGCAAAAATGGAATATGAAGAGAGAGATCAAATAGTCTCCAAAATATTATGAAAAGAAAAATAATGTATTTCCTTTAGTAAAATAAAATAGTTATTTGTTTGGTTTCAGTGGATTTTGGTCAGAAGCAAAATGATAGGATACTGTGATTACCAGAAAATTAAAGGAAATGAAAAAGTAGAATATGCTTTAGTCAAAAGAATATGCTTTTGAGTCAAAAGAAATGTAGTAGCTAGAAGACCATTTCCTCTGTGTGTGTGTGTATGTGTGTGTAGATGATAAAGAGATTGATTGTCAATTGTATTTAAGTGATGGATTAAAATAATAAAGAGAAAAGATAAATTCATGAAATCATGTCTTAGAGCAGGTAGAGTGGAATGAAATGTAAAGAAAGGTTGACTTTGGGACTGGAAAGAGTAAATGGAACTATATTCAAGTGAGAATAAACTCAAAAAGTGAGGTAAGGATTCACTGTATCTTTCTGAAAGCATGAAATGGAAAAAGAGAAAGTTAAAGATTTAGATTAGCTGAACTGGAAAAACTGAAAAAACCTCCTACCACATTTAAGATTATCTGAGCAGTACTAGGGACCGGACTAAACTGCGAACACATAACTTCCTTCTAGTAGAACACACCCACCATGTTATTTGATATTTTCCAGCAGTAATCTCAGAGGAGGTTTGGGGTGCAGCTCACCAAAGGTAAAAGGCAGAGGCATATAAATATCACCTGTTTTAAGAGCTCTCGCTCTACCCCTGCCCAAGATTTGGGGTACCATCAAAGGTCCCTGTAGCTTATTTCTATAGAATCAAAATATCTCCAAATCCCATTTCTATATTTTTCCCCTCTAATCTAGGACCAACTGTAATGCTGTGTTTCTTTCTTTTTTATGTCTGCATACTCTATCTTCAAATGACCTATCCTGCTCTACTACAACATTCATCCTTAGGCATCAGAAACAGTTATGCATTCTCTGAGAGGTCATTTCAGACAAAGGAATTACTGAGCACATTTCCTGGTCCATTGTACTCAACGATCTTTTTTCTTTTTTCTTTTTTTTTGTTTTTGTTCTAAACAAAATGGGAATATAACAATGATACAGAATTTCAAAACAAAGTAATAGATTTACAATGGTTAAGATATTGTGACTTTTTATTTTTGAAGTAGTTGTTCATATTACGACATACAGGCATGAAAACAATGATCAAACATTCAAACAATGAAAGCACAAACCATTCTTTTTGATGACCTAATAGAGATTAGTAGTATAGTTTGGCCCTACCTCATGCTGTTGGGTACTTTTTTTTTCTACTTTAACTTGGCCCAAACTCTCTCTGTAGAACATTTTTCCTACCTTTAATAAAACTTTGCTACCATTAAAACTCTTACCATTAACTTCAAGAAGCGGGGTAGGGTGGGATGGAGGATAAGGATCACAAATCCTCAGAAACACGAAATTTATATGTGTAGATGTGTGTTTATAGAACTATACTAAGGATGTAAACATATCTAAAACAAGTGTGTGAAAGCATCATACTGGGTTTTGGGGTGCTGGAGTGTCCTTCCAGAGGTCTTTTCTAGGGTTTTCTGTCCTGAACAAAGAATTGGTCAAGATGCACTCAATCATCATAAACTGCAATCACTGTCTCTGTAATAGTGTACAGAAAATGCTGAAAGTAACAGGCTACATATTTTCCACTGTGGGTGATAGATACACAAAGCCAGAGGGTGAATATAGCATATATCCCCATTACAGCCAGTTTGGCAGACACTGTAGATACATTAGAGCACTGAGTAGCACAATTACCTATTTAAAATAAATTGTCAGTAGTTAATCTTGATGAAGCAAACATCGTACTGGGAAAACTAAACAATGAAAATAGACTTTATTTAAGGCTACTGCAAGAGGGAATGATTTTAAATGCTGTGGTGAGAAGAAGATTATAGACTATCTATGCTTGCTTGCTGGCTTTACCCAAAGGAAAAGTAAACTTTTTCTCATCATTATGGTAGGAGATAGTTTTACAACTTGAAGTAAAGTAATCCTGAGGTTAGTCTCCTATCTTTCCACAGAGACAGGGAAATCATCCTTAATGATTGTGTTACTGAGATTCGGTTGTCAGTTCTTGAGAAAGTTACTTCTGGGTTAGAAAATAAGTTAGAGCTTTCCAAAACATTTACTTCAAATGCACAGAGAAATAATTTTGCAAGTACAAGTTTTCTAAAGAAATACTCTAAGAAAATGGAGGTTAAGGACTTTCTTTAGAAAGAAGTTTGTCTAAATTTTAGTCAAGGGAAATGTTCAAGTTATCTTACCTGTTTCTACATTGATTCTTTCAGGAACTCCTTGATTTCTAGAAAGAACATTCTGACTTTCAGAAACTCAGAATATTCCTTAGTGGCCTCCAAATTCACATCACATTATTTGCAGAACACTATTATGGCACTAAGGATACTTGTCACAATATCTCAGTCCTCTCTTTTGTGGATCCTACTCTGCCTTCAGCAAACAGAACTCACTGATACCCTCAAACACACTTTCCCAACTCTGAAAATTTTAACATCCTCTTCCTTTCACATAAAGTACCTTCTGACTGAGCCTGTGAAAGTGATAGCTCACACTTCAATTTATGTTCATGAAATCTTCACTACTTCTGCTAAGTGGATATATTTTCTTCCTCTACTCACCCTTAAGAGTCCTATGTACCTCCTTAGTTTGCTTGTATGTTGAGTTACTTTTATACTTGATTTACTGTCCTATTTAATGTGAAATTCCTGAAGGCCAGGCCACTACCTCACTTGTTTTTGTGTCACTAGCAACTCTAAGTTACTGACAGGATACCTTGAAAACATTCCTAAACTAGGACCATGTTTCACTGAGTTGTCTTAAAATAGAATTGCAATGCAGAAAAGACATAGATACTGATAGACTAACCCCCATAATCTCAGTTCCTTGTGTAACTGAAACTTTGTTACTCAAATCCAGTGTATGGCTGGCCTCCATCCTGTGTAAGTGGACCCTAGACAGTGATTCTGCACTGCAAATTCTATCCTGTGATACTGCGAGCTTCAGCCCAGTTTTCACAGTCAGGCTGGCAAGAAAAGAGAGAACATGGGAGGTCAGGCAGATATACTTTTAATTTATTTATTTATTTGTCTGTTTGTTTGTTTATTTAGTTAGTTTTTTAAGAGCAGAATATATTTGAGAAAAAGAAAGCTTCTGTTGGAAAGACAGAAGGAATCCCAAGTAGGTTGCTCAGAAATACTTTTCTAAAAAGAATCATCAGTATTTCACTCTTTCCTCTGTCCTTACAAAACAAGTAGAAGGAAATGAATACTAAGTCTTACCTTCTATAGAACATTCAATTCTATCTATAAGTTATTAATTCTATGAAGTAGGGATTGACATAATTTTTGGAAAGAGTTAGATAGTAAATATTTTAAGTTTTAAGGACTGTGAAATATCTGTGGTCACTGTGTGATTATATTATTTCTGCCATGGGCAATATCTAACTAATGGAAATGACTGTGCTACGATATACAAACTTTACAATTAGATGAAAGGTTGATTTGCCCAGGGGGCTATCGTTTGCTGAGGAAAGATACCTTAATTTCAGAGATTTCTATATTTCGTGTATCTTTCCTTGCAAATTGATTAATACTTTCATGCACTTACAGTATTTCTTTCTTGTCACATCTTGTTGAGCACTGCCAATGGTGACCACTGTGTACTTCTCTCTCTTCTGTTTTCTCTCTTGTTTCCATAGATCATATGATTTACCTTCCAAACTTCAGAAGATGTCACATTTACCAGTATAGATCTCTATGTTTTCAAATTATATTATTAGTTTCCTGGACAGCAACTACCAAATCAATACCACAAAGTTTAACCTTTCATATGGCTGCAAGTTCTTATTTTAGTAGCCAAGATAGGTTAGCCTACGTCACAATAACAAAAACCAAAATCTTAATATTTAACATAATAAGTTTCTTACTTTTTCTTTTTAATTGTATAAAGTATTCATTTTTATCTTTAATTAGCACATAAATAGAAATTGTACACACAGCATTCAGTAGACTGGATTGCGTTCATAACTTTTATTTTTGTTTCTCTTACTGTTTTGTTTTCATTTTTAAAACATTAGAAAGTTTCATACTCTACTGGATGTTACTATTTACTTTTTATTTTATAAATGTTTAGTGAAATTAAATCATGAGACTATTACAAAGAACCATTGCACATCTGTCTCCTTAAGACCCCAGTAGGCTTTTAGCAATTGTTCCAATAACTTTTCTTTGCATAAAATGTTTCAATGCAATCATGCATTGTACACCACCCATTGTTAGAATGCTTTTCCAGGCTATCTCTGCCTGTAGAGAACTAGAGCCTTAAATTACAGGCCAGTCACTTTCTGGAATATTCCACAGTTGGTTTGTTCAGCATTTCTTCATGACTAAGTGCAGGAAATTCAGGGCTGTGGGTGAGTTCAAACATCAGCCTCATGTAGCTGCTAATGCTGCGTTGAGGATCTGCCATACTCTACTATCAGCTGCATGGAGGTCACACTGGAAATCTGCTGCCTTCTCAAAAACACATGAACAATTTCTGTAAATAATTCCTATAAAAAATAAATAAAATGTTGAAAATAAAATTTGATTCAAATAGATGTTAGTGGAAACATTTCAGATAAACATAATACAAAAATAAAAATTCATTATACCCCAAGATATACCATCATTAATATTTTCATTCATATACTTTATTCCTCTATGTTTAGAACAAAAGATGTTAATTATTAGTACTAACAACAGTAAAGGGTTAGTACTAGCTACAAACCAGATTTTATAGTTTGTATTCAGATTGACCACCCCCAAACCTCATGCAATCGTGGACATGGCTGATTCTAGCATTTGTGATTGGTTCATTGTCTAGCTCTGGGATTGGTGGTGTGAGTGCTGCACCTGTCTGGGGTCAGAGCTGGCATACAATGTAAGGGCAGGGAGGAAGTGTGTGTCTCTCTTTTGCTCTTGACACTCTTGTTGCTTGCAGTCGCCATGAATGGTTGTCCCTCAGCCATGCCACCCTGCTGAGTATGGACTGAAGCCTTGAAAAAACTGTAAGAAATAAACCTTTTCTTCCTTCATTTTGGGCATCAGGCATTTTGTCTCAACAATAAAAGAAAAGTAACCAAGACACCAGATAACACTCTAATTATTATTTTGACATTGAAGTTTTTGTAATAATACATAATTTTCCATTAAGATTTCTCTTTTATTTTTTAAAAAGGCTACATAGTATTCTCTTGAATGAAAATACTGTAAGAGTGGGGAGGGGTTATCTACTGGTGTGTTGAGTGGGATAATTTTTCACTAAGAATCTTGCATTTCATGAGAAACTTAGCACTCTTGACTCCTTACTGATTGCAGTGCCTGGTTGATAATTTTAACAAAAAAGTCACTCTTAGACATTTCCAAATTTATCTCACACCTGTTGTTGAGGAAAATCACTGGTAGAACCCATAGCACAATTTTAAATAAGACAAAGTCATACATTTAGCAGCAAACTTATTTTAAAATGTGATAAAGATAATAAAGAAAAAAGATACTTATGGAAATACAGAAAGAAAAGTGAAAAACAAATACTTTCCTGCAGAAGTCAATCAAGATTTCTTAAAGAAGATGATTCCTGTGCTTAGTGTTAAGTAAA
>RJWM01051661.1:0-10358 GCA_004363535.1 Dasyprocta punctata
TTGCAGCACCAGGGAATTGAACTCACAACCTCGCGCCTGACAGACAGGCGCTTAAGTCACTGAGCCAAACTCCTGGCCCTGGTTTTTTGAGGCAGGGTCCTACTGTGTAGCTCAGGCCGGCCTTGTGCTCGCATTGTAGCCCAAGCCGGCCTCGAACTCACAACGCTCCACCTACCTCAACCTCCCGAGTGCTGGGATTAAAGGCATGCGCCACCACGCCCGGCTTCTGATCTTTATAATTTCCTCTCTTGCACGAGTTTCTGGTTTAGCCTGCTCTTCTTTTTCTAGAAGTTTAAGGTTCAACATTAAGTTGTTTATATGTGCTTGCTCTCTTTTCCTGATATGGGTATTTACTGCTATAAATTTGCCTCTTAAGACTGCTTTCATTGTATCCCATGAGTTCCAGTATGTTGTACTGTCATTATCATTCAACTGTAAAAGCTGTCTAATTTCTTCTTTAATTTCATCTGTCACCCATTAGTTGTTCAGTAGGGTGCTATTTAATTTCCATGTGTTTATGAGGTTCTTGTGGTTTCCCTAGGTATGGATTTCCAATTTAATTGTGCTGTGTTGTGATAACATGCATGGGGAAATTTCACTTCCTTTGCATATACATAAGCATGTTCTATAAGCCAGTATATGGTCTATTTTGGAGAATGTCCCCTGTGCAGATGAAAAGAATGTGTATTCTGATGCTGTGGGGTGGAACACTGTATAGAACATTCTTTTTTTTTTTTTTTTTTTTTTTTGCGGCACCCGGAATTGAACTCACAACCTCGCACCTGCCAGGGCAGGCGATTAAAGCACTGACCCAAACTCCTGGCCCAGAACACTGTATAGACATCTACTAAGTCCTTTTGCTCAAAAGTTTGATTTAGCTCTAATATTTCATTATTGATTTTCTGTCTAATTGATCTATCTTTTTGTGACAGTGGGGTATTGAGGTCTCCTGATAAAATTGTAATAGGGATTATTTGATTTTTCATGCCTGTTATTAATTTTTTTATATAGTTGCTGCACTGGTATTTGTTGCATACATATTTATGATTGTTATCTCTTCCTCTTGGGTTGTTCCCTTTACAAGGATGTAGTGACGTTCTTTATCTCTCTTAATCAGTCTTGGCTTAAAATTCACTTTGTTTTCAAAGAGAATAGCTAGCCCTGCTTTTTTCTGGTACCCTGTCAAATAGAGAATTGTTTTTCATCCTTTGACTTTCAGTCTATGAATATCTTTCTGAATTAACTGTGTTTCTTGTATGCAGCCTATTGTTGGATCTTGCTTCTTGATCCATTCTGCCAGTCTGTGTCTTTTGATTGGTGAATTGAGACCATTAACATTCATGGTTGTAAGCACTATGCACAGCTCGAGTGAGGGAGAGCCAGATGGCAGCCATCTTCTACGAGTCTGTGCCATTTGAGGACTGTGGGGGAGGAAAGCAAGAAGTCAACAAGAAGCTAAGATGTTCTGTGAGTCTGTGCCAGGCACAGGCTGGCTAGGGGAGAACCACATGCCAGATCTGTCCTGTGAGTCTGTGCCATTCATGGACTGTGGGGGAGGAGAGCAAAAAGCCAACAGGAAGCTAAGTCCTGTGAGTCTGCACCATGCAAGGGCTGACTGTGGGAGAGCTAAGTGCCAGCCATTTCCTGTGAGTCTGTGCCATTCATGGACTGTGGGGGAGGAGAGCAAAAAGCCAACAGGAAGCTAAGACCTCCTGTGAGTCTGAACCATGCACGAGCTGACTGGGGGAGAGCCAGAGAGCAGCCCTTTCTGGTGCATGGGCAGGAAGATAGGAAGAGAGAGCCAATGTTACTCTTCTCCACATCTGTAAGCAACTGGCTGATCTGGAGAAACATAGGCTATGATGATGGCTAATGAGGTAAAATATAACTTAATGCTTGTAATGTTTAGTGTTTCACTGACTTTGCAGGCCTAAAGCCAGTAGTCTGATCATCTATTCAGAGGATAACGATATGCAGTATAGCATCTATGGGGGATCTCCATCTGAAAGTGATGACCATTATTAATACCCTATTATCTTGTTTCAAAATCCAGTATCATTCTCATTATTTTACTTGGTTGGATTTTATTCTGTTTTATTTTGCTTGATGTTCTTGTATCTGATGGGATGGGCAGTTATTTCAAATATAACAAGATATATTATGGTAGCCATTTTTGATGTACCATTATCTTGCTTCCATGTCCTGTATTGCATTCATGGTTTTGTTTTTATTGGTTGTATTCTGTTCCTGTTTTGTTTGATTTTACTGTATCTGAAGGTTTGGCCAGCTATTTTGAAGACAAGAGACATTATAGTAACCATTGTTGAGTATCCTATTACCTTGTTTTGAAATCCTGTGTCACTTACACTGTCTTGCTTTGATTAGCTTTTTATTCGGTTCTATTTTGCTGGGGTTTTTTTCTCTCTAAAATAAAATTTTTTAAAAACACCAATGATTATAACTGATATATATTGACTCATCCTTTTCTTGTGACACAACAATGCACAAAATCTGGCACCTCGTATCAATCTTCTTGCACAAGATCAGGTGGCGCCGCCTGGATCAACTATGAAAAAAATTATTGAAAGATGGAAGCAATCGACTTTGTAGACACTGCCCCCTTGTTCTCTTAGTGGTCTGTTCTGCTTTCAGGTCATATCTTCTCTTTTTCATTCAAAGGACCCTTTTCTCCCTGAGCACTTCTTTCAGGCATTTCTTTTTCCTTTTTCTTATTTTTGCCCTATATAGATGGCAGCCTATGTGTTATGGATTAAAAACCGATGGTCAACTTAGCACCAGCTGAATTAATTCAGCTCATGTTGAGTAAAGATGGCCCACCTGAAGAAAGTTGTCAGCATAAATAGAGACGTGGAGAAGAAGAGTTAGGCATTGTGGGTTCTTTCAAGAGTTGCTGTTTCGAGTTGCTGGTTCTCCTGGAGGTGCTTGTCATGCTGGCTTCCCCAATATGGATTCGGTCATTATCATCGGAGGAGCTCGGGACCTCATCAGTGAGAGTGGCTGTGGTTCACGTTGCGGGAGCTCTGCTCCTCACATTGTACATCGCTTCCTGGCTCTGGAGGGGAAGCTGTGTGCTGGAGAAGCTTGTCACACTGGGCTTCCTGACCTGCGTTCCACTGTTCTCCATCGTTGGAGGAGCGTGGGACCTCGTTGCCATTGGGGATGACTGTGCTACTCTTCAGGGCAGCCCCACTTCTTCTTTTGAGTTTGACTTCTTGGCTCCTATGTAGAACCCTCAACCCACTGCACAGCTCCTTCACCCCGCTGATATAGATTTTCTAGTTCCACCGCTGACCTTTGGCCATCCCGGCACAGAACCATAAATAGACTGGCATGAGTCCTTATTGTGGGCTCTTAGATTCCCAGTTGGAACTGTGGGAGGCATTGTCATGTGTTTTGGGTCTCTAGTGGGACTCTTGCAAGACATTGCTGTGGGATCCAGACCCTCACTAAATATCCTGGGTCTTAGTGTTGTGGATAGATTTTCCTGCACTTTCTTGTGTTCAACTCTGGGTGATATTATAAAACAGTATCATAAACTTTGTGTCCTGTATGCAGTTGTTCTCCATGTAACCCCTGACTACAACACTATGGCATTCTCCAATTGTTCCATTCAGTTCATTGAATAGGACAATGAGAACCTTGAAAGTACTGCTGGTCCCTATGACACCCAATTACATGTTTGGCAAAGCCTAACAGGAGGGCCAGGCAGTAAGACCTTTGGGCACAAATGTGTTTCTGTCTCTATATCTGTCTCTCTTGACTGTCTCTGTCTTTACCCCCCCCACCTTCTCTCTCTGTTTCTCTTTCCCCTCCTCTTTCTCGTAACAAACAGACTCAAGTCAAGAAGGACCAATTTAAAGACTGGTTTAATTTTCTTTCTCTGTTTTCCTTAGGAAGGTCCCAGTCCTCTCTTAAGGTTTTCCTTATCCCTTCTCTTCCAAGGAAAGCAGGAAGAAGCAGGTAGCTAGAGGGTGATAAAAAAAGAATTAGGGGAGGTTGGGACCCCTTGGTCCTGCCAGCAACCAACAGGGGAGAGCCTATGGAGTGCACAGCAGAAATCTCGCTCACCCTCAGTAGCAGGGTCTGCAGCTGCCCAGTCAGCTTCAGTCTCATTACCACAGGGCTGAGCCATCTAAGGGGTGCTCATTTGAGTCCTACCACAGTACACTGTGGCAGCAGCTGGAGAGACAAGCAGATGACCAGGAATGCTCACTGAGACCCTGGGAGAAGGTTTACAAGGAAAGGAAATCAGGCAAGTGGATCACAGGTGAGGCAGTCAGTCAGGACAACAAAGGCTCAATGTGTCGCTGTGGGGACCATCTTGGCCTGACCACAGGTACCTTGACATGTGAACAATAGGATCCCTCCTGAGTGACCCTTGCCTCTTTTCCCTCCACACTTTTCCAGAGTACTGTACATACACATGACCATTAGAGTGGCCTGTGGGACGTTACTCTGAGATCGTAGCGATATCAGTGCCAGAATGTACCTTCTCTAATCTTTGTTGTTTGGCTCAGGTAAAACGAGGTGCAGTCAGCCTTGGATGAAGTTTCTTCTGTCCTGACTCCTGTGTAAGCGCTTTGCTCTGACCCAAGTGGTGGAATGCACTGAGCTTGCTGCTGCTTTTGGCCAGGCCTCTTTTCCTAGGTCCCCAGTAAAGATTAGAGTCTGTAATCCTAGATCTTTTGTCTTTGGCCTCATAGCAACTTCTGCCTATGGAAATTGGTTAATTTACATTAGATTTGTCCAAAACAATAAGAAATATTTCTTAAACCAAAGTCTTCAGAATGTAATACAGGAAAAAGAGACAAATCTGAGATACCTCTTGTCCAGCGTTCCTTTCCCCAAAGGATGAGGAAAGAGAGATTCAAAGAGGTGGATTCTCTTCGGGCCTCACCGGTTTTCCTCCACACATCACCATCTTCCTTGACGGGTTCCTCGATTCTGCTGTGCTCACCACGTGTGAAGTGCTTCACCAACTCTACTGTCATCAGTCCCCACCACCCATCACCATCATCACCATCACCATCATCACAATCACCACCAACATCATGAGTACCACCACTGCCATCACCATCCGTCATCATCATCATCATCATCATCATCATCATTGTCAACGTGAACCAACTGTCTGACAGAGATAAGCACTTACTGACACTGGAAAGAAAGACAGATAGGCCACTAACTATAGACTGTACTGTTTCTGTCAGATCATGTGAAGGGCGGGACGCAGAGCCCCGTTTCTTCTCCCAATCCAAACAATTCTAACTGTGGCCACTCTTAACTTCCACTCTTCTGTTTGCCCAAACTTCCCACTGCTTCTTCCAGCAGTGGCTTCTATCCAGATCCTCAGTGAATGCTTAGGACAAAAGAAACTCTTTCCTCTTATTTCTCACATGCTTTAGGTCTTCTTATCCCTTATATCAGGCCCCAGGTCCCTGCCTTCACTTTAATCCACTTCATCCGCATGAGCTCTTCCCTGACTATACTCAGCCACAGAAATGCAAAATTCCTTAACACCCAGTTGCATAGACTTCATCTCATCTTCTTCTCCCCTCCGTGGCACTTCCTGCCTTTATCTCTTTGAAATGCACATGTGCTCTGGGCTCTGCACTGCTTGGTGATGGCATCTCTAGTCAGGTCCGACTGCAAACTCTCATGGATCTGGATGAGCTCCTCCAGCTTCCTCTCCAGAACCTGGGCCTGTTGCTGCAGCTCTGCAGCTGACTCTGTCTTTGCCCCCTTATGCAAGTGCACTGAGTCTTGCAGAAGGCTGTACACATCAATCAAAACGAAGAAACCTGCAGATGCTGTACCAAGATGTGGTCGCCATTGGACATTGCCAGAACCCTGCCTCCAAGGGTTCTCTGCACGTGCTTGACACTTTGAACAGAGATATTCTCACTTCTCATGAGGCAGTTGGCACTGGCCAGTAATTGAGAGTTGGATTCAACCAACTTAAAGGCACAGGCATTTTTCTCAATGCTTTGGAAGCTTTGAACACACTTCTTAGCTACAGAAAAATTTGGGCAAGGCCTCACGCACAGCCCTTAGAACCTCGTTCTCTGCATCCATTCTGCTTGACAACAGGTGCCCGGGTGCAGATTCTGCAGACAACCTGTTTGAGTGATCCAACATACTGGATGAAACAAGTCACAGCAAATGCTGCTCCCAGTCCTATCCCAGTGGCTGACAGCACTAGACTGCCACCTAGTGTCACAGGTGCCAGAGCAACACCAAGGATGGCCAGGATGCCAGACACAGCACCGCTGGAGCTGGCCACCACGCTGGTGATGGTGCAGCCCTTGTGCACCTTGTCGACCCTCTCTGCAAGGGCATAGAGCTTGGCTCTACCGTCCTCCAGCTCCTTTTTCACACGAGGAAATGCATCCAAGAACCTCTCCCTCGCCTGAAGGTCTTCATCACTCTCTGCTTCAAGCTCAGTCAGAGCCTCACGCACAGCATCTGCCTCCTCCCTGCAGCAGTAAAGGTCAAGGGATTCAGAAAGGCAGTTTTGCTGTTTGGAAAATGGGCTCTGTAAGATCTGTCCTGCATATGTGACAGAAAAGAATCACATAGATGCACAAAAATTTTTCTTTAAAAAAGAAACATGTCTTTAGAAACATGTCTTCTATATCATTGTTTCTTAAAGGGTCTTTGACTGCACATCATTTTTAGATGCTCTTTAATGATGGGTATAGGATGAAGCATCATCTCACGCAAGGTCAGTGCCACAATGAGCAAAGTATTTGTGGAGCAAGAATTCTGTAGATGAACACAGAGAAGGGGAACAATGCGGGCAGAGATTTAGTTCAGAGAATCTTAATGCATAGTGAAGAGTTAGCCTTAATCAAAGGGAAGCCTGCCCTTTGCCCTCAGCTACTAGGTGGTGATTTGTAGCCTCCAGAATGTCCTGACTGCTAGGAGTATCCGTGTTTGTCTGGGGACATTGGCCACAAGGCCCTACAGCTGAGCATTCCTAATCCAAAAGCATAGATCTGAAAAACACCAAACTATGAAACCTTTGAGCACTGCCAGGACTCCACAAGTAGAAAGCTCCATGCCTGACCCACAGGACAGGGCACAGTCAAAGCACAAACATGCTCAAACAATCACGTGGAATTACATTCATGCTATGCACACAAGTTGTAGAGAAACATAAGTGAATTTCATGTTTTGTTTTGAGTCACATGCCCAAGATATCTCTTAATGTATCAGGGAATAATTCAAAATCAGAAAATACTTATCACGTAAAACACTCCTTATCCCAGGAATTTCCTATACTGGGTGCTCATCCTTACAATGCGATGAATGACAGAGGTTTGGGGATCATTTCTGACTTTCAGAGGAACCGCAGAATAGAAGCATTGACCTCCGGGAGCAGATGGAAACTCCAGGTGAGCCCTGAAGTCTGAGAACAAGGCGAGGCCAAAATTCAGTGAGGACCTTCTGAACCTCTTTTCAAGTAGACTTTGACCTTGGCTTCCCAGTGCATGCAGTGCTTGCTGGGCCATGCGACAGGGTAATGTTTCCTTCACAGGGTGAGCCGTGCGGACCGGCGCCCCCTTGTGAGCTGTCACGCATCACATCTGGGATCACACTGTGTCCTGCAGAAAATGCAAGCTTCATGCTTGAAGCCTGCCAGATTCTGGCCTCTGTAACCCTTTCTATGACTGCTTTTACCCTGGGTCTGTCCCTGTGACACACTGTAAGTGTGTAATAAACATCATTAGTGATTGTCTGAGGACTTCTAGTGGATTGTCACACCTGCGTGTGGTGTGCGGGAGTTCTCAGATTTTCAGTTGGTGTCAAAAATAAGGCTGGTCTTGAAGACTGTGCCTTTGGGCTCTGTGTTTCTGTTAACTCTGAGGAATAAGATATAAAAAGAGGTCAAAAAGTTCAGTTGGCCTCCCACCAGCGCTTTTCCAATGTCCGGTGCCCTTTGCACTTTGAACTGAAAGTCGATGGATCCAGCTGCTGCCAGAACTGGTTGGGAAGGAGGCCTGGCTGTTGCCCCACCTCCACCCTCTCTACCTACCTCTCAGCTCACGTGCTATGACCAGGCCCTTCCTGTCAGATGTCATGAGCCGAAATGACACCTTAGCCAGCGACACTTCTCCTGAGTTTGTGCAAAAGCCATATGGAGAGAAGTGGGGGACCGTGAGATCCATCTCAGTCTGGAGCATGAGAACCCTAAAACTGCATGGAGAAAATCCCCTCTGTGCTGGGGACTCTGTGTCCTCAGACTCTCAAAGGATGCAAAACAGGCTGTCAACCATTGTATCTGAGGAATATGTCACTAAGTTGCTGCCTTCCCGATGGTCAGGGCTACCCTGTGTGAAGAGAAAAGGGTCCCAGAGGGTAGCAGAGAACTCCTTGGTGACCAACAGGGTGTGAAGGAGATGACTGCCCATCACCACAGCCCTCTGAGCTATCTGGGATGGGTCTCAACAAGGACGGGAAATGAGCCCTTGATGACTCTGTCCTTCGCTGGGCCCATGACCTCCCCATGCTCTGAGCTCTCAGCACCTGCCTTCTCTCCCTCTGTCCCAGCCCTGCAGCCCCAGCCTTCTTCTTACTGCTCTGTCCCACACCCCATGTGCCGCACCCTCAGCCCTGCCTCTGACCCTGTCGCAGGTTCCTGTGGGCCTCTGGGAAGGGCTTCTTCTCCCCTCTGACTCCCAGCTCACCACGGCCTAATCAGATTAAACTGCTGCTTCCACTGAACACATGATTACTCACGTCTCTGAGGCCTGAGCCTGCGGCCCCGGAGGTGGCAGCCAGGGTCCCACACAGCTCTAGCCTACTCCACTGTGACCTCTGCATCCTGGCCCAGCATGGTGGTCCACACCAACACTCCCAGCACTCAGGAGGCTGAAGCAGGAGGATGGCCGGTTTGACGCCAGCCTGGGCAACATAGGAGTTCAAGGTCAGCCGGAATTATGTGAAAAACAGCAAGTTACTTTCTCAAAAATACTGCAAAAATAAGTGTCCTGTTGTGTTTGTATAACTCCTCGGGCACAGGGATAAATGGCCTGAGCCACAAGCCCCAAAAACACAACTCTTGATGTCTACATTTATACCACTTTTCTTAAGCAAGTCCTTCTTGGCACCCATCTGCAAGAAGAACCCTTGGCCTTGCTCTCTTCCTCTGGCCCTTGTCACAGTTACCTTGGCTTGAGTCCCTGCCATGTGTCAGCCACGTGCTAAGCACTTCCGGGCGTTGTCTTATTTTTCTTCCTAATAAAGTCCATGAATGGAGAAACTAAGGCAGGACATGGTGAAGAGATGAGCAGAGACTGCATAACGCACAGCTGGCAACAGGAATCCTGCCCGCCATGGGTGCTGGGTCCCTCCACCTTGAGGCCATTCCCTGCCAGGAGATGACATGGAGATCCTTTCGCTCAGGGACACCCCGAGCCCCAACCACAGAAACAGGCTGGAAGAGCTATGTCTGACCCTGAGACCCAGGCCAGCGGGAATCTGTGGGGCATTGCTGCCCCATACAGGTGACCTGGTCAGATCAGTCGTCTCCACCAGTATCTTCTAGGTGACATCATCGGTGAGCAGTGCTGCAGATCATCACTGCTCAGTGTGTCCAGGATGTGCTCAATGACAACCTCCACAAAGCTGTCACTCTCTTGTTGAGGGAAAAAAGGAATAGGGTCAGATGACAGTGCAGAGGGGTGTAAAGGGCCCTCAGTGCAGGTGGTTTATATTCCTCCTAGGAGCTGCTGTCGCATGGGACACTTTAGATGGAGAAACCAGTGTAATGGTCCAAAATGTGTCCCCCACATTCACATGTTAAACCGTAAACCCAGAGTCCCAATTTGGAGATGGATCTTCTAAATGAGTCTAGTTACATAGAACAAATGAGATTGTAAAGGCAGGACCCTAATCTGTAGGACTGGTGTCCTTACGACAACAAATCAAGCTTGCTCTCTCTCGCTCGCTCGCTCTCGCTCTCACTCTCACTCTCTCGCTCTCTTCTCGCTCTCTAACCACACACGAAGAAAGGCCATGGGCACACACAGTGAGGCAACTCCCTCTGCAAACCAGGAGGAGAGCCCTGACCGGAAACCAACCCTGCATCACCTTCATTATGGATTTCGACTTCCAGAACCGGAAGAAAAGGCAACTTTTGTTTAGGCTCCCAGATTGTTGGTCACATGAGGGGACAAACACACCAGGAAAGAGCCTTCAGCACAGAATTGAGAACGTGAACCTCAGGCTGGAGAACCAGAACCTTCCCAGCATGGGTTCACCCACCCAGTGCCCACTGTGTGTCACACAGTGTCCCCACATCTTCCCAGTGTGAGCTTCAGCCCCTCAGTGGG
>RJWM01051662.1:0-10358 GCA_004363535.1 Dasyprocta punctata
CAAACATGAAAGAACCTTTAAAATGTGAATTAAAATGGTCCTGCTTTACTTCTCATATTTAAATTGGAAATAACTCCCAAGGAGATTTCTTTTTGAAAAAAAATAACCAATTTTGCATAACTACTATGTACAATTTATAGAGGTTGAGAATAAGATAGATTACATCAGGATTATAACTTTGATTTCATGTCTTTCTATAGCAATGAACATAGAATTTTAGCTAAGTATTTGAACTGAAGATTTTGAATTTTGCTTTTTTTGTGTGGCTGTTTGTTTGTACCAGGGATTGAACTCACAACTCACATGTCCTAGGCAATCACTTGCACTGCTGAGCTAAATCCCCAGCCCAAACTGAAGATTTTGAAGAACACCACAGAAGCTATTATTTGGATTAAGAATTTACATTTAGCATGTATACAATGTGGAATGTTAGTTTTGCATGCACCAACAAATTTTTCAGGTGTAAAATATTGTATCTGAATCAATAAGTGTTGCAAGTGCTTTGTGAGGTGTTCTATTCTTACTGATTTTCAGTAAGGACTAATTCTTCCTGTAACACTAGATTAACCTAGTATACTGTAAATATTTGTGAACTTTTAAACTTCATCACTCTTCTTTAAAAACACTTAGCTTAAAATCAAACATTTTACAGCTGTGCAAAAATCCTTTTCTTTACATACTTGTTGTTTTCTTCTTAATTTAATTCTTTTACTTTTAAAAATATGTGAAAAGATAAGCCGTGTTAGCTATGTTCACCCTTTACATGGTCAGGATCATAAATATCTCTGTTTCACCTCCTACTCCTGAAGTATTAGAAAGATTTAAGGAAAGTGACATGTATGGAACTGTATACTCCTCTGACCACTGTGCCCTCTTCTAAAATAACTCCTAAAGGACCTGCTTGAGGCTGTTTTAGAATGAACATTATTTCATGGAATTGGGGATTGAACCCAGGGCCTTTACACTGAGCTGCATCCCTTGCTCCATTATAAATTTTTATTTTGAGGTTGGTCACCAAGTTGATCAGACCAAGCTCAAATTTACAATCCTCCTGCCTTAGCCAAGTAGACCTCCATGATTATAGGCGTGCACACAGCTTTAGAGAAGTATTTTTTTTTATTTAAGAGAAAATGGACACAGAAAAGAGAAACAAAAAGCAAAAGAGACAAATAAACAACAACAAATCCGATATGATAACATTATAGGTTTACAAAATGAGATGGTTGGAATTTGACAGTAGTTGTAATATTGCATATCATTACCTTCAAAGGGGTTGTTCAGATTAACGGACATAGACAAGTAAAATTGATCTAATCATATCAGTATTAACTGTTCTTTTTCAATAGCTAATGCATTTAGTTATATAGTCATTTAACCATCTTATGTACACCTATTTATAAATTTATGTCTTTATTCCTTTTCCCTTCTTTCTTTCCTTCTTTCCCCTTTGAATACCTCTTGTTGTCTTTGAAATAACTGCCCATATCATCAGGCCTAATATAATCAAATAAAATAGTTCAGCCACCGCACTCCTTGTCTGGGTGCCTCTTTCCACTCTTTCTGTGGGCTTCAATTCTTGTTTTAGATTCTTTCTGGGTCCAGAGGACCTGCCTCCCTCCTTTTTGTCTTCCACATGTTGCTATATTCCAGCATCTGGACGGTATCTTCAGGGAGACATCTGCACAGTATCTTTCAGGGAGACAACTTACCCTGCTGTTTACCATTCCGCCATCTTGTCTCTCCGAGAGAAATATTTTTTAAGTATAAGGAGTACACAGCAAAATGGAGATAGAGTATAGAATAATCAATACTGAAAACAGTAACAGTTATCCCTTAACATTAGCAAGAATTCTGTACTGTACACAACTTCTATGTACTATACTTTTATATGTCTGGCAGTACAGTAGGTATATATACACAAAAATCACGGTAGATACAGGAACAAGATTTTGCAGGACAACATTATGATGGCTACAGCATCACTGGGCAATATTACCATACTATGGAACTTCCACTGTTTATGTGGTCCATTGTTGATTGAAATGTAGTTACATAGCACACAACTGTAATTCTTGCAATTCTAGTCTCCTTATATGTCCTAATAAAATTTTTGTGTAAATTTTACAATGTGGTATTCTTCTGTCTTTCCTTCTATACCCTGTTTTTGTTAATAGTTTTCTTCTCCTTCAGTAAATTTTCTCTTTATACTTAGTACCATTGATTCCCTTAGGGAATCTACATTAAAACACACCTGCACCCCCCCCATCAGACACCCCCCACACACACACATTTACTTTTTAATTCTAGTGTTCAGGAAAGGATCGAAGAAGCACAAAAGCCATACAAATTCTTCAAAGAGGCTTTTGAATTTATAAATGAAGTCAAAGATACACTCATACTCTGCGATCTAAGCTTGGTTATTTGGGAGGAAATAATTTATTGACAAACATATTGTCATATATTTATTTTCTTCAATAAACATGCAAAGTTACAGTCTTTGTAAATTATCCTATTAAATCATTGGATTTTATTGCTCATTTCCCCAAATCATTAGACCAGTATCCTTTTTGCTGTATGGTGAAACCCATATATTGAAGATAGATAATATTATACCTAGACATTACTCAAAGTAACTGTAACAGAAGTTGTGAATATATGTCATTTTATGCTTATCATTTAATGTCTAAGTGAAAAAAATTGATGCATTATGAATATAAATGTTATCTCTTGAGTTTTTCCCCTTTCAAGGTCTCTAACATATTTTAACAAAAAATGTCAATTATTGAATTGTTACACTACTTGTCCCAGTCTGTATATTTTCATAGAAAATGAAGCTTCACCTTGCTTTCTACTTGATTCCTGGATAACTATATTTTAGTGTTAGTTTATCAACTAAAATGATTGCCTCTTTAAAATATTTAAGCTTCTAAACTATAATATATGTGGACTCAATTGTATTATTATATTTTGAAAGATAAATGAGTATGCTGGTGATTCTTTAACATAAATGCAATGGTCGATCTATAATTTTGATATAATATTCTGAAGCTCATAGGGAATTTACATTTATTTCTAATTGATTTTTGTGTCACCATCTACTGTGTGTGATATATTGCCCAGAGAAATTGCTTTTCTTTTTGTCATCTCTTTATTATTTAAAATTTCTTGGTTTATTTTTCAATACAGATTCTTATGAGAAAATTCTGTAATCTTCCCTAGTAATGAAAACTTTGTATTACTTTCATTTCCCAGATCCTTGGATACAGAATACTTGCCAATTCTAATGATGAGATTAGTTTTCACATTTATTTTTGCACTCCAGAAAAGTTGACCATGAGAATAAAACTGAATTCTATTGGACAGAATACTTTGCTAAGAATTGTTCATATTTTCAATTTTTGTACTGTGTCTCATTTTCTTGAAAGAGAGGGGAGAAGCCACTTATATCCAGAAAGGATATGAATGAGTGTTTCTATAGTAATTATCTTTTGGAAAAGCAGAACCTATAAAGTTCTTTCAAAAATATTCCCATAGGCAAGATTGGACTTTATGATAATTTAGTACCCAGGGTAAATTTTCATAAAATGCATGGATTACCAATTATATAATACATGTTCTACCTTTTATGACTAAATTCATAATTGAGAGTACAACCCAGACAACAGTCATTGGTACAGCTGATAAAAAGAAAAACAAACCAATCAAACCAAAACAAAAATGTAAAGGTGACATTAAATGATGAGACTTTAACTTTAAAAAGTACTATTTATAATTATCAGAAATTTTACTCACTGAGATTATTTCCTTAAATTTCTTATCTACAAATTAATGAAGTTTACCTGTATGATCCCGAAGGTATTAATTCTATCAAATTGCACAAATTAAGTGCATCCCCAGGACAAAAATCTAAAATTTGACATTTAGAATTGAATTTCACCCACCATGAATGCATTAGATGAGAAAAATAAGGTTATATAATATTTACTCAAGCCAACTCCTAACTTCTACTAATTTTCCAAATCCATGATTACTTAAATACTACCCTTACCGAAGAATGCATTTAAAAAAGAAGTCTTTCTGTACAGTATAAAATATCTAGTTCTAGATGGAAGCATATCATGTTGCATTCATCTTTCCTGATAGTAACCTAGTTCAAGAGTTTTTGTGTCTGTTCTGGATTTATTAGTAAATAAACTCTGGTTGTGATTGGCACGAATTGGAGCCCTCTAAATAACTTGATTGTGTAATTCCAATGTACCACAGCATAAGCCATGAGGTTTTCTTAAATCATTGTACAGAAATAGAATTGTCTTCCATTTCTGTTAAGTTGCTTTGAAAATACATTTTAAATTTAAAGGAATGACAACCAAATAAAAGGAAATTCATTG
Source organism: Dasyprocta punctata (assembly GCA_004363535.1). NCBI lineage: Eukaryota > Metazoa > Chordata > Mammalia > Rodentia > Dasyproctidae > Dasyprocta > Dasyprocta punctata. The sequence continues at coordinate 4,389 of RJWM01051662.1, forward strand.
ATTTGGGAATAATAGATTTTGGAAGAAATGTAACTACCTGTCAACTCTAATACTCAACTCTTTCCCAATTCTCTCAGCCCTGGAATGTATATGCTACATGGACATAGGTGAGGTTTAAGGAAATACCAGCAGATATTAAATCACTTTCTGTTGTATTCTTTAAATTTATGAGTGTCTGAATACCAAATTGCTTATGCATTAAAAAGTAAAGGCATGATTATAATGAAAATAGACTGCAAGAAAAGGTTTTGTTTTAGTTTAAAAATAAAGTTAGTGCTAAAATGATTACCATATATTGAAGTATCATTATTGAGTTATATTTACTAAATGTTATTTATTGTTCATTATAATTATTCTGGTTTTAGAAGTTCTGTTTAATTGTTCATCAGTTAAGTTTCAAGGTTTTAAGTGTTGACAATGCTGTTTAGCAATTTACAAACAATAAAATATTATCAATTACCAAAGCTGAAAATTTGAAATGACTTCTCAAAATGGTTATTGATTGATCTAAATTTTCTCAAATTTAAATTGTATTAAAATGTTTAAAGTCAGTTTTTACTCTATTCTAAATATCTATAATATTTTCCTTGAAGCTTATATGTACAGTATAATCTAATATTATTTTTTCTCTTATTTAAAAGTGCATATTAAACCTATTCCTTGAAAATTGGTATAATGAGGAAAGATTGCATACTATATCATATATGATGAAAGCTCACATGTAATTATAAAGAATGAATAAATGTTGACTTATCAATATTATTTTTCATTTGACTAAATACTAACCTGTTTGTAAGACTAAATTATCATTCTCTATAAATTCACAAACAAATATACTGCTAATATCACATGTCCAAACACCTCTCTGTAATGTAAATAATTCACTTATATTCAAAATTTTGAAGGCAAACTTTCCTGTCTATTGGAATTGAAGATTAGTGGGGATTAACAGAGTTCCAAATTATGTCTAGAAAAATCCTACGTTGGGGATGCAGGCAACAGAGAACGGAACAGAGTGAGCGAGGAGTGTCGAGCAGGACAACGGACCAACACCCACAGTCAGCAAGGGAAAAAAATGAATAAAGAGGAGTGGAAAGATAGCTAAAAATTTATACAGGAAAATGGGATTTTGAGGAAAATCTAAAATGTCCAGATGTCTGGATTTCATATCACTTCTTATCTTTGTGATGGCTACTAAAACCCTGTCTTCATTAATTACGCATTTATCTAGCAGGAAAGAGGGAAGTTATCTCTTAATCTGACCTTATCATTCAGTTAATCACAATTGATTAATTTTATTGAGTGTCTCTAAAATACTTAGGGCATTTTAGAGAAACAAAAAGAAATCTGTAGTATAAAATGTCCTAAAACCTTGTCAATCAATAAATAGTTTCAAAATAAAAGTGACTACATATAGATATTTTGAAATGTACTTTCTCTTCAAAGATTATTTGAAACAAATTGAATGTAAAATTGTAGCTATCATCATTTTGAGGGGTCAAGAGTGTGGTTTTTACATATTAATATAAGTGAAGACTATACTTACATATGTTATATGATTAAATATGATTAATACAAATGCATAAATAAAATGTTACAAAATGTACACATTTTAATAACAACTAAGGAATTTCAAATAAATATTCTACTTGCACAGCATGATTTCTGCAAACTGAACACAGACTTTTCAGTGACTAATTCAGATATTCTGTTTTTATTTTTGTTTTATTGAAATATTTCATAATTGTATTTTGTGTCAACTAAATTGGCATTCTTGAAGGAATAAAGTGAGCAAAAATGAAATCATGAGTACAGAGTCATAGTGAGTAAAAATGGAAAAGTAATACAAATTGTACTAAAATAAAAGTTCCTTAAAAGTAGATAATTCAGTCAACTACTATTAAATTTTGTTAATGCTATCAAATTCTTCCTGCAATGAAAAATAATCTTCCCCAGTAATATTTTTTAAAAGAAAGTAAAATATTAAAATGAATAAAAAGAAAGTAAAAAAAAAGACAGGCATTATTTTTCAGTTAAATTCATATAAATGCTTGAAAACAATAAACGTGTGTTTAATTTATTTGCAAATTTTTTTCTTATTTTAAAAAAGCAAAACAGAAAAAGAGGTATAAGTAATACAGAATCTCAAAAAATAAAACAGTAAGGAATCAAGGATTATTTGCAAAAATTATTGTGACCCTTTTCATAATTTATTTTCCAATAAATATTATTTTGTAAATTATTGAAAGTAAAATCTTTACATGAACAGAAGTCAATCACAACATCACAAATGAGGACCTGTCTTAACATACAATTTCTCATTGAAAAATTAAAGGTGTTTTCAATAATTTTGCAGGGAAAACAAATTTAAGAAGTAGAAATGTTATTCTGATACCAAGCACATTAAGGAAATGGATATTGACAAAGAAGAAAGTCTAGTAAAATAGTGAAGATTTTATAATGATAATTACTTATTTATCTTTAAAGAAGACATAACATTCCTGGATCAGATGACAAACTATGTTGTATTTCCTTAAAAATGTTGTTGGTTTGTTCATACTTTAGATTCCTAAACCCAGCAAAGCGGATTCTACAATCATGGGTATAGGGAATTGGATTAGTAAAGATGAATTTCCCAAACTCCTCAACTCCAAACATAAAAGAATGGTTTGCAAAAGGCTGCTCTTTCAACCTTTTGGGGGTAAGTAGAGGGAAAGACAGAGAGAGAGAGAGAGAGAGAGAGAGAGAGAGAGAGAGAGAGAGACAGAGACAGAGACAGAGACAGAGAGGTAGACAGAAACAGATAGAGACAGAAACACAGAGAGATCTTAAAGTTTATAATTCCTGAAGTAAAGCAGATGGCTCCAGGGAAGGAAAGATATTTTTAAATGTCTCTAAACAGAACATAAAACATAAACAGCCTCTTTATCAAATACATATTTTATTTTTAAATTATCATTTTAATTTAGAAATGTATGGGGTATTTGTTATGACTCAATTCATGTATACAGTGTATAATAATGAAATCAGAGTACTCGCAACATTTTCATTTCCTTAAACATATTTTCAAGTTTTCATTAACACCTAATAATTACACATAGAGTTAAAGGGTAGTGTTACATTTCAGCAGATGTGTACAATACATATTTAGTAATTAATATAAGTGGTAGGTATTTTTTCAGAAATATCTATCTGCACAGAAACATGAAATTTTTCATAGAGCACTGTTTTCAAAAAAATAAATGTAAGATCACATGAGTAATGTATCAGGCTTTTGCAAGCTATGATACTTTCATAAAGTATCAAAGGGAAATGTTAGAAAAGGAAAAAAGAATAATACAAATGAAAAATTGTTTTCATATGCTCCTCTATCATCTGGTCATCATTGCAATGAATGTGTGAATTTGAACACAAGTCCACAGAAACTAAGCAACTACAACTCAAAATGAAAACAAAGACAGATTAAGACTGAGGAGGGGGGCACTGTATACAACTATACAAGAACTGTTCAGCAATACCAAATTAACATATTACTACTGCACAAAATCGGGGTTCAAAAAGCAGAATAGAAAAATAAGCAAGGCATAAGCAATATATAAATAAATATGGCAAGGAAATAGTCAAAGTTAAACCTAGTGATTAGGAAGAAAAATGATGATTTCAGAAAAACCTAAGAACCCTAATCAGAATAAATTTCAAACGAAAAGAAACCAGTGAAACTACATGAAAACAAACTGAAAATGCAGAGAAAATATTGAAGAAATCAAGAAGGGAAAAGACACAATATTCAAGAGAAACAATGATAACAGTTAAAATAATATTATTTCTACTTTTAAGAAATTCTATAAATAAAATGGCAACAAACTTTAAAATTTTAAAATGCTGAAGAAAGCAGCCTGCAAAACCTATGAAAACGTTTTAGTAAAAACCATTCATTCTTCAAGGTCTTTCACAATTTCTACCCATTTTTAAAGAACCCTTTCCCATTCTAGGCGAGGGGTTGGTGGAAGAATTCAAGATTTAGTTTTCACATCGTATCTCAGCATTAAAGACACTGCTACGTGTTCAGATGTCTGTTATTTTTCTCAAAAGACGCATCTATCTCCACACTCAGAGAGTGACCTCATTTAGACTAAGGGTCTTTGCAGATATAATTAAAGATGTCAAATTCACCTGGATTCCTTATAGGATTTGAAAAAGATAACAGTAGAACACGCATAGAGAAAGGATTTGTGAAAATGGAGACCAGTGACACATCCTTGGGACAGGGAATGCAAACACCAGAGAGAACAATCCGCCCTTCCATACTCCATGCCTCCTGAAATGTCAGGTGATTAATGCTGAGTTGCTGAGTATGCCAATCATCGAAGCTTTTGTTAACTTGTTATAACAGCGCTGAGCATCTAAAGCATGAGCCTTTGTGTGTAGATGATATGTAACAAAGTAATGTAAGAGTTCTATTTTATTATAAATGTATGATCACCCCCTCCCCCAGCTGCTTGTCCTGGACAAATCCCTGGAGGGACTATATTGTTGGTTTCCAAAGAGAAACTTTGCTTTGGAGGAGGATCAGTTTCTTGTAAGAGAAGACAATTCATCGAACATGTAAACCTCTGGCATTTTTTTTTTTTTTCATCTACAGGAGAATTAGGTCATTTTGCCATGACCAGCAGAAGAAGATGAAAGGAGCAAACACCTTTTAAATTCTCATATTCTGCCTTTAGGCAATTGAAATGCTGAAATGCTTTTAGTTATTGACCAATACCAGAATCATTTCCTTTCTTAATTCTTTTCACCAATAAATAAGTCCAGAACTAAATTTTAGGCCTTAATTTTTACTCAGAAATGCTTGGTATAGACTTTATCTATCTGTAAAAAAAAATGATGTTGACAAATGGAAAATGTTTAACAGCAAATTTAACAGACTCTGAAGTTTCAGTACACAGAAGAATCCTGGCTTTAGATAAGTAAGTTGATTGTTTAACCAGTTGTTGACCAAAGTTAGTTTTGTTCAATTTAAAATGGTAAATTCTGTCTGTTTATTTAAAAGATAGTGTATGACTAGACTTTCTCTATTTCAGAATATTTCATTACTATAGTCCTAGAGCAGATAGTGTTAGAGATTTTGGTTACCCTGCTAGTTTGTAACGAATAAATGATGATTCCAGTAACTTCCTGTACAGTTTACAAAGTGAGATTAAAGGAACATACTCTGTCAGAAATTGGATTAACTACTCTTGCTTGCTTTGGAGCTCTGACTTTATGTGGCATAACATTTTAAATTATTTTCAGTTTTACTCTGTGTATTACTTTTGAGTTAGGTGTGCCTCTTGCAGCTAACATATACCTAGGATTTTATTGTTGCTGTTTTTGTTGTCATTGTTGTTTTGATCCTATCCGTCAATCTGTGTCTTCTGGGAAGGTAAGCCCATTTATACCGAGAGTTATTACTGAAAGTTATTCACTGAATCGTATCTTTGAAAACTTTTCCAGTACTCATTCCTTCCCGCTTTCCTTTACCTTTTCTTTGAGCAAGATTTATTTTTTACATTCACCTACTTCATTCGGTTCACTTTGTTGTCTCTATTCCTTTGAATATTTTCTACAGGATTTTTTTTTTTGTGTGTGATTGATAATTGTGAGTTTCTCCATCAATTTAGAAAGATCATTTTTGAAGGTTTGAGGCCAGCCTGGGCTACAAAGCAAATTCAAATTCAGCCTGAACTGCATAGTGAAACTCTGTCTCAAAAAGAGCAACAACAAGCTGGGTGTGGTGGTGCACGCCTTTAATCCCAGTACTCGGGAGGCTGAGGTAGGAGGAGCGTTGTGAGTTCGAGGCCGACTTGGGCTACAACGCGAGTGCAAGGCCGGCCTGAGCTACACAGGGCGACCCTGCCTCAAAAAACCAGGACTGGGAGTTTGGCTCAGTGCCTTAAGGGCCTGCCCTGGCAGGCGCGAGGTTGTGAGTTC
>RJWM01051663.1:0-10358 GCA_004363535.1 Dasyprocta punctata
AGTGGCTTAAATGCCTGTCTGGCAGGCGCGAGGTTGTGAGTTCAATCCCTGGTGCCACACACACACACACACACACACACACAAAAAGAGCTTCTGAAATAGACACTTCTCAGATGAAAAAGTGGAAATGACAAGTAAATGTATGAAAAAATGTTCAACATCACTGGTCATTTGAGACATGTGAATTAGTTTTGAGATTTCATCTTATCCCAGAAAGAATGGCTATTATCAAGAAATCTACCGATAACAAATGCTTATGGAGCTGTGGGGAAAAAGGAACCCTTCTCGTCTGTTGGTTGGAGTGTAGGCTAATGTAGTCACTGTGGAAATTAGTGTGGTGATTCCTTTAAAAACTAGGACTAGAAGTTCTATTTGACTCATCTATTCCCCTTCTTGGTATCTTCCTAAAAGAATGAAAAGCACCATACCTTAGCAATATATGCACACCTACGTTTATAGTGGCATAGTTTGTAATAGTTAAAACTTAGAAACATCCCAAATACCCATCAACTGATGAATGCCTAAAGAAGATGTGGATTTTTTTAGACAATGGGGTATTACCTCTGCCATAAAAAAGGAAGCTTGAGGCATTTCTATCTAAATGCATGCACCTTGAGGCCATACTCTTAAGTGAAATAAATCAGATATATATGTGTAAATACTGCATTGTTTCTCTGGTGTAAGAAACTGAAAGTGTAAATAAGGACTAAAATGTATAACAGATATTGTGAAATAGGATGAAAATTTTCAAATGGGATGGGAACTAGAGAGGGGATGGGTGAGGGGAAAGGAAGGGGAAAAAATGATAGAAGAAAAATGGAAACAAAACTTTTGTAATAAGGAGGAGAAGGGGGCCGGGAGTTTGGCTCAGTGCCTTAAGCGCCTGCCCTGGCAGGCACGAGGTTGTGAGTTCAATCCCCAGTGCCACAAAAAAAAAAAAAAAAAGAAAAGAAAAGAAAATAAGGAGGAGAAGGGGGATTCAAAGGAGGGTAGGGGAATGGGGAAAAGAAAGAACCAAGTTACGTGGTGCACAGATACAAATTCCCTATGATGAATTTGATCATTACATACACATAATTGAAAAAAATGCACAAGGTCCTTATTTGTTTACAAGGAACTGTGGCTAGACCATGATGAGAATACATTATGAACAACATATTCAGAATTTCTCATGAAAAACTATCAGACAGACACTTCTAGGAAGTTTAACTTATTTTTAAGACAAATAATACCAATGGGGCGACAGTTATTTCTTTGAAATTCAGCTGTCACTGTTCAGTGTGCTTGCTCTGAGAAAAGCATGCAGAAATAGAGAAGGGAACATGGGACAGACAGTGACAGTGTTGGGATCCAGCTTTTGTAAACCGAGACAGCTCATTTTGCTTCACTGGGTATATTCATGACTAAATTTCGCAGAGATGTCGGGAAACAGCACGGCATGCCTGTGAAATAGTCGTTTCATCAGGAAAATTGTGTAGCTTAGATGCAATTTTGAAGTCAGCTTGAGTGTTCACAGCAGTGAAGGAGAAACATTGTTTTGCATAGTTTTGAAGAAGAGCAATTGGTAGAAATCGTAGGTCCTTTTTCAGATATTCTGTAAAGCTAAAGTTTTAAATGTAGTATATGGAGATAGCAAGACTGCGAGAAGAAAAATGCGACGGGACAAAGTGCTAAAAGATGAAGACAACTTGATTTGTTATATTCCTACTCTGGTAGCTGAAATTCTGTTAATACAGAGGTAACTACATATAATACTGTTCAGTTAAAGAAAAAAAACCCATATTGAAAAGTTCTATTGCTTTTTGGAAAATGACTCATTTTTAATATGAGGATTTTTTTTGTCTAAAACATATTAAATAAATACACTATAGCTTAGAATATTACAACTTGATGCCTTCAAGCAGACATATTTACCAATGTGCTTGACTCTGAAGTTTCCAGTTAGAGAGTATCATAAAGAATAAATTGAATTGAGTTGCTTTTTATATGAACATAAATATCTGCTTTACATAGAGGTGCCAAGAGTTGACAAAGTAACAGCACCTAATAAACTTAATTTTGCTCTGCAAGGGTGCTAACTCCAAGCTACCAGATTAGCATGAGCACAATTAGGTTGACAGTGAAATAAACCTCTCTAGTTTCTAACTCTCTCATCAGGAGTTACATAACCGAACTCATACATCAGCTAACAAAGCATTCAGTTAATCACAACAGGTAATGCAAAAATAACTGATTATAAAGCAAATCAAGCTTTGGGTGGCTGTATACATGTTATCAGAGGGAAATGAAAAATATTACTATCAGAGGAGGCTAAAAGAAAAATATTACTATTGTTGTAGCTTTCATTTTCCTATGAAAGGGGGGTGTGTGTGTGTGTAGGTATGTGTGTGTGTCTGCTATAAATTCACTTAGTGTAGAAAAAAGGTTGAAAACTTATTAGAAGAGAATGAGTTAAACACAATGATTCTAAAGAAAGGTTCTTTGTATCTTCATTTAAATTATCTTTTTCTCTTATGCCTTCACTTACTCAACCTTCATTATGCTAAATTTTATATACAAGCCATATCAATTAACTTTCAAATACTTGTGTATTACATATATAACTTGTTTTCATTATATAATTGATATGTTTTTCTGTCTTTGAAAATTAGTTTCCTTATATTAGAATAGAAGGCATCATAACTTTCCCATTAAAACTAATAGAACTATATTTGTGTTTAATAGCTTTCAGTTAGAGAAAGGGTTATCAGGAATGAATTAAGGTCATTAAGAAAATGACCTTTCATGGAAATCTCTTTCATTTAAATACCATAGCAAGCCTGTGGGTATGCATTATGATTATTACTATTATTATTATCTTCATGGTCATTGGTATTATCAACGTCATCATAATTACTTTCATTTTAATCACAATTCCTAGATAAGGAAATTGAAGCAGAAAGTATTTGGGAGACTTGCCTAAGATCTCACTGCTAATAAGAGACAGAGCCATGATTCCATCCCAAATCTATGTGACTGCAATGCCAATATTCAGTGAAGACCTCTGATTTCTAACTCTCTCTCATAAGAATCTAAATGGCAGTCCAGTATCATTTTCATTGTTTTGTTTGGTTGGGTATTATTTTGCTTTGTCTTGTTTGATTTTATTATATCCAATGGCATGGGCAGCTAATTGGAAGATATCAAGATATATTATGGTAGCCATTTTGGTTTTACTGTTACCTTGTTTTGAAGTTCTTTATTGTATCCATTGTTTTGCTTTTATTGGTTCTGTCCTGCTCTGCTTTGTTTGATTTTTACTGTGTCTGAGGATATGGGCAGCTATTTTGAAGACAATGGGCAGCATGGTAGTGGCTATTGTTGACTTCCTATTGTCTTGTTTTGAAGTCCTGTATCACTTACACTATTTTGTTTTGATTGACTTTATTCTGTCTTGTTTTGCTTGGTTTTATTCTCTTTAAAATTAAAAAAGAATTTGGAGGCAAAAAAGAAAGAATCTAAATGGCATCTTTCAAATTAATCACAAAAAGTGATACTTTCAAATTAATCACAAATAGCTGACTATAAAAAAAATAAAATATTGGAATACATCAGACCCACTGTGTTGAGGAATATCACAATGTCTCACCCAACCTTAACCAAAGACACTTCTCTTTTGTGTATTTTATGTACTGAGTTTTCTGTACAATATTTTATTTCAGAAAATGACTTTAATGTGTGTGTGTGTGTGTGTGTGTGTTTCAAAAGCTAGGATATCACTTTTCTAAATGAAATCTGGAAGAGTTGGAAGAGCCAATCCTGGAAGCCCATGTTTCTTTGATTCTGTTTAGGTTACTGAAGCAACAGTTTTCAACCACAGTAGTCACCCATAACCAACAATGTAATAACCAGTTCTGAGATATTTTATTACCAGTATGTATTACATTATTTCACTGATCAAAATATTTAGACTTTACTCAAGGTTTTATCATTTATTATGTTAACACTATTCCTCTGAATTTTCATGTTTTATGAAAGGACCAAAACACAATGAGCAATGGTTTTTAACTTCATATGGGTGCCAGGCCTTTGATAATCTAATAGAGGCAAAGAGTCTTTCACTAAAGAAAAGGCATAGATTCCTATACAGTTTGTATATAGTGGGGCACACATGTATGCATAAATGCAGTTGTATACACAGGTATTTGCAGCTAATTCCTCAAGAACATGCTCAGGAATTTGTTGCACCTGGGAATGCGATTGCAGACTACACTAGAACATAAATGCATGATTGAACCTGTATCCAAAGGTGGACAAGAAAGTGAAACTTCTAAACAGGTATAAATTGTTAATCTCACCATATTCTTTGCACAAAGTTTTTCACCATTTTTCACTCAATTTATGTTTGGGCACTACAAACTAAAATGTTCTCAGAAACTTCTACTTTTTCACCAAAATTTGAACTGTTAAGGTTTTTAAAGCCCATGATCCACTCAGAACTGGGTGCCATTCTCCTCAGACTTCATCTCTAGAGATCCTGAGTAGATTTTTTTATCATTCCACTCTTAACCTTGAAAAACCTCTCTTTGATGTATTTCCTAGTTCTTGGGAGGAAAACTAGTTGTAAACACTTTGTCTCTGCTGTTGCTTCTTTCTAGATAGGTGTGGATGTGGCATTTCATTGCAATGACGCAAAACTCATCATGACAACAATGTTTGCAAAAGCGTCTCTGGTAAGGAACTCCCATTGGAAAAAAATAAGCACCGAGCTAGGCATGAGAAAGGGTTAAGGCACTGGGATGAGAATATGTAGTTCCTTCAGGCTGGGGGAAAGTATTAAATCAATCATGAAAGCCATATGTTGTTATTTGTGTCATTGAAATTCAAAAGCTTCGATTTCTTTCACTTATATCCGTTATTCACACATATCCTGGGAAATATATAATTATGCTTTTATTCTTTCTTCATATATTTCCCATATACCTTCTTAAAATAAAACAGACTTTTCACATTTTCCTGATAATGCCTTTATTTTTAGGTTTGCTATGTTCAGAGAGTTTACTACAACAGTTTAGGATGTGCACTAGTACTCCTTCTACCAATTAGATTCTCATTTCCATAACAACAAAAAGATCATTGAGTTACCATCTGTATAGAAAACATGCATCCTTGTTTTCTTATTTGAATTTCTGGATGTCACCATATATATGTTATTATCTCCTTTTGCTAAGAGAAAATAGAAGGCATGTGGCATGCCAAAGTATCAGAGGTACCCCTTGTTATACAGATTTATGAATTGCATTTTTAAATTCAAGCTACTGGAAGACATTGAACTTCTCTGTATTGAAAACTTTTCATAATGCTCATCTATTTTTAGAGTAAGGCATTCTGCTATCATCATGCTATAGGAAGTTTGTTTTAGTTTGATCCTGTGTCTCCCCAAGGCCTCATGTAGTTTGGACAGGGCTGAGTTTGGTGTTTGTAATTGGTTTGTTACCTAGCGCTGGGATTGGTGGTGTGAGTGTTGCACCCGCCCAGGGGTGGGGTCAACATACAGTGTAAAGAAGGTCAGTCTCACTCTCTTTTGCTCTCTCCCTTGCCGGTTCACCTTGCTGTTTGGTGGCCACCATGAATGGCTGCCCTGTCATGCCATGCTGCCTTGGAGCCAAATAAGTATGGACTGAAACCCTGAGAACTGTAAGAAATAAAACTTTCCTTCCTTAATTTTGGGCATCAGGTATTTTGTCTCAGCAACCAGTGAAAAGTAGCCAAGACAAAGTTTGATAAGGTAGTACTACCACTATCAACTAACTGCACTAGACTCTGCACAATTTTCCTACTGAATTGACTAACTCAGTGCTTAGTGAGTTAATTTTGCAAGAATCTGTGTGGCCAAGCTTAGGTACTTCAATAAATTCTTAGAAAACTACAGAAAGCATAAGCTTCTTTCTATTTCTATGCAGGCCGTTATCAGGAAGAAGCAAGGATCACAATGTTCCCTCCCACCAAGGAAGCAAAGTACAAGGAAAACCTTCACAAAAGAGACCAATTAGTCCAAATGTTAGATGCTAAAAGTCTAGAAGAAAATATCAAAAGTGCTCCATAAGGACTAGGACAGTTGATATTTTCACACATATATTTCATTTTATTCTCTTGCAGACTTTTCAGAAGGAAAAAGTCACAAAGAAGACATTTTTTCCCAAAATGACACAGATATAATACGATCAATCCATAATTTGAATCCATCTATCTTTGAATTTTCAAATTTCACAAGATGAAGTATGCTTCTTAAGTTTTATACTGCAACCCATATTTTCCATGAGATTTTAATCCCCTGGGAAGAGGTAAAGCTACTCTATTAGTATCTTCCTATCTAAATTTCAGGGCATATAGCATTTTCTTAACAAATGCTATGTATTCTTTAAATGATTTCTCTGGTTAAAAAAAAACCAAATATTCAAGTTCAATCTAAAAGAAAAAGAAAGAAATTTCTTTTCCCTTTAATAAATGCCCTTTCTGTGTTCAAGGATATGACCAGACATGATGAGAGAGGTTAAGTCATAGGGAAAGTGACTCCATAACCTGACTCCATTAGGGACTAAAGATGTAGGAAAGTAGCAAAAAAATGTAATATAATTAAAAGATCTGATCAAGGACCTCAAACACAAAATGGAAGGATTACCAACAGAGTAAACCTATGATCTAAACTGTCTGGTTTTCTAAAGAACATTTTCAATAGGAAAACAATAAAGGTACAGATACTTTGGAATAATAACCCTTCAAAGAAAAATGCTTGCACTCATAATGAACAGGCTCAGTTATTTCAAGACTAAATTGTATATAATTTAGAAGCCACTTGGTCTGGATAAAATGATAGCGAATGTTTCACAACTTAATGAATTTAACAAAACACTCACATTAATTTTAATAATGTATAGCCCAAAAGAGAAATCAAATCTAATACCAACAACTGCACAGTTAATGGATATAGCTTGTGGACTATGCATAAAATATGGTAGATCATTAGCAATAAAGCAATAAGAAATGAAAACATTAGAGTAGAGAACATCATTATATTTCATAAGCATACATACCTATAAATTTTTCCAGGGGGGAATGATGCATTCCCTAAATCTAAAATATTATGAATCCTTACGCCATGGCCATCACTTTTATATATTGTTAAATTAGGTTTAAATATGTCTGGTGTAGAGAAAAGCTGAGATAAATAGATGGGGTCCCAAGTCAAATGCATGTTCATAATGACCTCATCAAAATCATGTCAAGAAAAATTTAGGGTTCATAATTTACATTAAGATTTTCACTGTCTCTACCCGATCAAGTTGTTTTATATAATTCCTTAAAAGAATTTGGCACCTATCTTTCACAACATTGAAAATACAGTCCTTAGTAGGGGTCATTGAAATGAGGGCTTGTATGAAATGTCAATTTGCCAGTCAATCATTTTATGTACCTGAGAGACTAGGTAAATTACTTCTCAGATTATTTTTGTTTTCTCATTTGACAGTGGTAAATCTGAAGTTCTACATCTTAGGACTACTCAGAGATCTTATACTGTGTTACATGTAGAATCTTACTATAGATATTTTCTGGAATTAGAGAAAGAATTCCAGAGTAGGGGCCAGAAGATCTGGATTCAAGTATTGGTTATGCTTTATTCAAGTTACATAGCTTCATGACGACGTTTGTCAACCTTTGTGTGCTCCTTCCTGAAATGAAACTGATGCTCTAACTTCGTAGAGTAGTCAATGTGTAGCACATTGAAGTGATGATGTGGAAATACTTTATAAACTACACAGTCATCAACCTTAAGTTTAAGGACACTTGTTCATGCCAAGCACACTGATTGCTTCGTTGGCCCACACTCATGCTCTTGCCAACATTTCAACTATTACATCTCTATATTTACTATATTTATGCCAACATTTTGTGTATTTTAAGTTGAATTACAGTGAATATATTATTGGTGGAATTATGTATGGTTCTCTGCCCCTTATCAGATTATCACTGAAATAATAAGACAAATCCTATAATGATGAAGGTTATAAAATGTATGTATAAAATGATTACAAAGACTTTAAAGAACTACTTGCATAATGTTATTTTTCAAAATAGAGAAAATTGAAACTCAGAGACTCACTCAACAAAGTGAGGTCAAGAGAATATCTGAATCAGAAATTCCAACTTTGTATTGCTTTCCACTAACATAGTATTCACATCCCTATGATTTTTTTCCCCTAAAGGGCTTTTATACAATGAAATACACCTTGAAATAAAAGGCCATCTGTCAGGTGTAAAGTGCAATTTTTGGAAATGAAAATATAACTTGCATGATTAATGTATTAAGTAATAAGATGTGGCCCACACTCAGGTGAATTTAATCTTCTCTCCAGAGACTTACTTGCTTTCCTCTCTCCAGTTAGCTACCTTTTAAGCTAATTTGTAGCATATGAGGTTACTATTTTCATTTTCCAATTTCTAAGTCCCTTTCCATTTTCCAGATCATTACCATTTAAGATGTTCTGATCGCCCTTCCCAAGAGTTCCTGGAGTAATTAAAAGAAGTCCTCCCAGTGGGCCCTTGACCCTTGGCTGTATTCATGATCTGCCAGGATTGTTGCAAGGCTCAAAGTCTTTTTTATCCTCCTTGGTTGTAGCATCTCACAAGGCAAACTCTCATTTATTCACCGGACGGAGATTTATTAAATGCCAGCTCTGTGTCAAGCACCATGTTCTTCACTGGCTTAACTTACTACCTATGGAAACAGACAATTACAGTACGTTCTGGTAAGGGCTGTGATAAAAGTATTTACAGGACTCTGTGTGAACCCAACACAAGGTCAGGCAAGAAAGGATTCTTAGCAGAGGAGCCTCGTTTATATGGCATATCAAGTGTAAATCACAGAGGAAGGTTTAGGATCCGTATGACATTCATGTGCCCAGAGAAAGGTCATATGCCAACTTTAGTCAATAAAACAGTAAATTTTCTTTATCCTCCTTGCAACCTATGAAAAATCTATCTCTAGATGTGTTCTGTATGTATACCAACATTCTAGCAAGCAATGTAAACATTCTCCAAACATGTGCTGATAAACTAAAATTTAAAAATAGATCATTGAAATTTAAAAACATTTTAAAAGCTAGCCCTTTGCCTTCCCCAATACTACCAGTGTTAACCATCCTGCCATTATCTTTTGCTTGAATTACTTCTTTAGTTCACTAATTGTTCTCTCTGTCTTCATTCAGTAATCTGCAGTTGACAATCCTTCTAACAGCAAAGAGAATATATTTAAAAGTAGATTAAATTATGCATAAGTCCTTCATTGGCTTTCCACTGAACTTAGCATAAAATTTATATCACAGAACATGATCTACTAGTTACTACGATCAAACACCTGGCTACTTCTCCAAATCTTACTTCTTAACAGTTATCTCCTTTATTCTCTATGGTCAGCATCAGTGGCCTTTATCATATTTCTGAAACATGAACAGTTCCTTTTGTCCCACCACTGGAACTTCACAATTGTTACTCTCCTTTGGATTTACTTCATCCTAATTATTTGCATGATTTAGAACTTCTTTCTTACAGTGCTCATGCCACATGTCAACTTCTCAATGAATTACTTTCTAACAGCTCAATCTAATTTTTCCTGCAGAGATGATATTATATCACAGAGTTTTTGTCACTTGAAACAGTGATTATTGTATCAATTCATTAATTATTTTTTATTCATTATTTTATTGTGTTATAATGCATTCATCACTATTTTTCAAATAGCTAGAAAGTACATGTTGGGCCAGGAGTTTGCACACTTACGATAGTAGTTGAAGGACTCTAAGAACTCTGTTTCAAATATTCAGAATTCTGACATGGGAAGTAAGACCTGTTGACTATCTCATAGTTTTGTGTCTTGCAAAGAAGACAGAGACAAAGAAGTTTTTACGAATATGATTTTATTATAGTATGCTGTCAATATATGACTTTGTAGCTCAACATCATGTTTCTAAAGGACATGATTTTGCAGTTTATTTCTCCCTCTTGATTTCTGCTGTCAATAAGTTATCTTCTGTTCTTCTGAACTCTACAGAGTCTATGAAAGATTAATACTCCCCACTATTATTATTTATTTTCTGTAAATTAAAGCAGGACTTACTGGCAAAAAAAAAAAATACTATGCATATATAGCCAGTCAGAAGTCAGTGGCAAGGTACAGAGAGGTAGTTTCATCTTGATTACATTAAGTGTATTATATAGAAAATATTTTACTTTCAAAGATACATTAAATTTTCTCATCTTCAACAGCAGAGATAAACAAGTTATTTTTATTTTACCTTTTTTAGCTTTGCCCATAAGATGAG
>RJWM01051664.1:0-10359 GCA_004363535.1 Dasyprocta punctata
TATTCCAAAGATAAAAATATATATTAGGATAGCTTTTATTGATATTTGATCACCTTGTTTTGAAACCCTGTATTGCTTTCATTGTTCTGTTTTGAGTGATTTTAACCTATTTTGGTTTGTTTGATTGTATTATAATACATGATATAGGCAACTGTTTAGAAGATAATATGAGGCATTATAGAAATCAACATTGTATTACTATGTATTGCTTCCATTGTTTCATCTTTTATTGGTTTTATTCTGTACTATTTTGTTTGATTATATTAGGCCCAATGGTATGGGCAGTCATTTTGAAGATAACAAGAGGTATTACAAGGGGAAAGGAGGAAAGAAGGAAGGGAAATGGAAAAAGACATAGATTTATATGTGGGTATACATAAAATGGTCAAAATGACTATATTACTAGATGCATTAACTATTGAGAGAGAACAGTTGATACTCATATGATTAGATCAATTTTACATGTCTATATCTGTCAATCTGAGAAACCCCTTTGAAGGTAATGATATACAATGTTACAACAACCGTCAAACTCCAATCATCTTATTTTGTAAACCTATAATGTTACAGTATTGGATTCATTGTTGTTGTTTGTTGGTCCCTTTAGCTTTTTGTTTCTCTTTTCTGTTACCATTGCTTTATTTTTTATTGGCTTTATTCTGAACTATTTTGTTTGATTATATTAGGCCTGATGATATGGGCAGTTATTTTAAAGGCAACAAGAGGTATTCTAAGGGGAAAGGAGGAAAGAAGGAAGGGAAAAGGAAAAAGACATAAATTTATAAATAAGTATACATAGGATAGTTAAAACGACTATATTACTAAATGCATTAGCTATTGAAAAAGAACAGTTAATACTCATATGATTAGATCAATTTTGCATGTCTATATCTGTTAATCTGAACAACCCCTTTGAAGATAATGATATGCAACTTTACAACTATTGTCAAATTCCAACCTTCTCACTTTGTAAACCTATAATGTTATCGCATCGGATTTGTTGTTGTTGTTTGTTTGTCTCTTTTGCTTTTTGTTTCTCTTTTCTGTGTCCATTTTCTCTTAAATAAAATAAAAATCAGACCCCCCCCACCAATTTAAAGGCCCAATTAAAAAATGCGCATTTGAAATGAATAGACACTTCTCAGATGAAGAAGTGGAAACAGCAAATATATGAAAAATGTTCACCCTCACTAGTCATTCAAGAGGTGTAAATTGAAACAAGGCTGAGATTCCTTCTCAGTCCACAAAGAATGCCTATTTTCAAGAAGTCACCCAATAACTAATGCTTGTAAACCTATAATGTTACAGTATTGGATTCGTTGTTGTTGTTTGTTGGTCCCTTTAGCTTTTTGTTTCTCTTTTCTGTGACCATTGTTTTATTTTTTATTGGCTTTATTCTGAACTATTTTGTTTGATTAGGGGAAAAAGGGACCTTCTCCTTTGTTGGTGGAGTTGTAGACTGGTGCAACCACTGTGAAAATTAGTGTGGAGATTCTGCAAAAAACTGAAACTAGAGATTCCATTTGCCCTAGCTATTGCCCTTCTTGGTATCTTCCCAAAAGAAATAAAAGCATCATACCACAGTGATATATACACACCCATGATTATAACATCACAGTTTGTAATAGCTAAATCTTGGAAATGGCCCAAATATCCACTGACTGATGAATGGATAAAGGTTTTTTTATTCAATGGGAATACTTACTCAGTTATAAAGAAAGATTAAGCTTGAGACATTTTTAGGTAAATGTGGAAAAATAATTTAAAAATTTTTGGTAAATGATGCACCTTAAAACCACACTCTCAAGTGAAATAAGTCAGGCATGCATGTTCAAATATTGCATAGTTTCTCTGGTGCAAAATACCAAATGTGTAATAAGGATAAAATATATTACACATTGTGAAATAGGAAGAAAATGTTCAAATGGGAAGAGGAAATGCAATGAGAGAGAAATAAAGGAAGAGAGAGGGAAAACAGAATAAAGGAAAAAATGGAAACAAAGCTTTTGTAACTATGGAGGGGAAGTGCAGTTGAAGGGAGGAAAGGTAAAGGGTAAAAAAAACCCAGTGTGATATATCGTGTACTAGTACAAGTTCCATATGATGAATTTTATCATTATGCATATCTAAAATGTACTGGTAAAATTAGTTTAAAAAAATAAGATCATTCAAACATTTAAAGGAACCATCAAATCAACCTGCTGGGTCTGTCTCCATCTCTTCTACACAGCAGACTCAGTAGTCCCTGCTCCCCTTGGAACCTAGATAAACACTTCTGCAGGGCTACACTTCACTGAGACTGCCAATCCCAGGGGCACAGCCCTAGCTGAAGGATCAGACATCAAACTCACATGGGTACTAAAGGATATCAGATAGGTTTAAAAGGCTCACTGAGTATGGCAGTGGGTCTCAACTGGTTTCTCCCAAAATGGGGCTCCATCTACTCTAACCTACTCCTCTGTGCATTTCTTGAACCAAACAAGATCACTTTAGCCCAGTTGGTTAGACTCTTTAGACTCCTCTCTCTGCAAAGCTATTATCCATCTCCTCCTACTTTCTGATCACCACAACTTTAACACATCTGGGAACTCTTTTTTTGGGAACTCTTTTATAGGTACCTATGTACACTTCCTTCCATAGCAGTGTAAAAGCTATCACAATCTGAATTTGCCAAGGTAAGGGAAAGACTCCCTAAAAGACACTCCCTTAGACCATGGAGGCCCCCCAAAACACAAATGCCCTAGTATACCTGATGGTTAAGTCTTCCTAAACCAAAACTTTGCCACTCCTAGCCAAGAGGATCCTGCAGTATTACAACTAACGTCACCACTTTCTCCCTTGACCACTGCAACTTTTAACTACTCCTTCCATATATGCCCCAAATTTGAGGCAGTGCAACATTTACTTCCTAACTCACCCCAAACCACCTCCTCCTGTCCCCATTTGATCTCATGGGATGCCTTTCTCTAGATATGGCCATCTTCTGGGTCTGTGGAGACAAGGTAAACATTTTTCTGCACAGTGACTGGACCAGAATCTGTACATTAGGCCCCCTCACTCCCACCCTTTCCTTAGCACATAGATTTACCCTCTCCTGTCTCCCCCCATAACCCATGTCAGAGCACTACATGCTGTACAGTAGGTACACTTAAAGGCTATGCTGGGAATAATCACAGGAACTGGAACGGGGATTGGCGCTCTAGAAGTCTCACTTTCAGAGTTTTCCAGGCTGTCAAAAGAACTCTGAGGGATCATGCCGCTCAAGTTCGAGATCAAAGTTGTGTACCTGAGGTGCACTGGTGGTGAAGTCGGCACCACGTCTGACCTGGCTCTCAAGATTGGTCCCTTAGGTCTGTCTCCAAAAAACGTGGGTGATCACTTCACAAAGGCAACTGGTGACTGGAAGGGTCTGAGGTTTATGTGAAGCTGACCATTCAGAACAGACAGGCTCAGAAGGAGATGGTGCTGTCTGCCTCTGCTCTGATCATCAAAGCTCTCAAGGAGCTGCTGAGAGACTGAAAGAAGCAGAAAAACATTAACACAGTGGAAATATCATTTTTAATGCGATTGTCAACATTGCCTGACAGATGCGGTACTGGTCTCTAGCCAGAGAACACTCTGAAACTATTAAAGAAATCCTGGAGACTGCCCAGTCTGTGGGCTGTAGTGTGGACAACCGGCACCCTCATGACATCATAGATGACATTAACAACAGGGCCTGGCTAGCGAAGAAGCATAGTAAAATATTTCAATTTTAAAAATTTTCTGCAATGTGCAACCTATGTACCATTGTTACCCCCGATAGATGTGCTTTGAAGTTTTGTTGTAGTTTTTTTCTTCCTCTTCTTTTTTCTTCCTTTGTATGTTTTAATAAAATGGATCTGGAAAAAAAAAGATTAACTAGTGGAAAAATAAGAAAGAAAAAAAGATTTCTGACCAACTGGGCCACTTGCAAGATCAAGTAGATCCCTGACTTCAATTGTCCTCCAGAACCACAGAGGCCTTGATCTCCTGACTGATTTACAGGGTCACATATGTGCTGTACTCCAAGAATAGTGCTGCTTTTACACAAATCCAGTCCCGTCAGAGATAGGGTAAAATGCCTTCACAGAAAAACCAAAACCAAAACCAAAACCAAAACCAAAACCAAAACCAAAACCAAAACCAAAACCAAAACCAAAACCAAAACCAAGCATCTACATGAACAGACTTCCAAACTCCTTGAAGGCTCTTCCAATCATCTGTATCCCTTTCCTTTTCATTGACTCCTACCCCACCTTGGCCCCCTTAATGCTTATTTCTCTTTTTCATCTTTTTCTTTCCTGTATAATTAATCTGCTTCAAATTTTTTTTTTCAGAAACAAATAGTGGCCATCTTGCAGGGAATTACTCGAGAACACCTCCAAATTATTATAGACTGCTAAGTTAGGTAGAAATATAGTAAGAGGTCAGATAGGGTTGAGCCCTTGAAGGAGTCAGTGCAAAAGATGAGAGTGCATCAGGACTGTGACTGGAAGTGCTTCCAAAAATTACAGTTACAGTGGTTAATTCTTACCCACTTCCCTAAGAGATGAATTGGGGTTTGGGACTATTGGTATCACCTTTGTGAGGTTTCCCATTATCTCATTAGTGGTGGGCCATCCTGTCCCACCTATTAAGACTAAGACTAAGACTATTGTAATCCCAAATATTGAGTACGGTAATCCAAGTACTGAAATCCTTTCTCTAGTTTTCCTCACAATCCAAGAAGTTATATTTATAATTCCACTGAGATGTTATTGGAATCCCGGTAAGTTAATTCCAATCTACTATCCCCAGTGTAATCCATGGCAAGAATAAAGACTCCGAGACATATTCAAAGTTAAGGGCAGCCAAGGGGTCCTAAATCCAATCCTTGTGAGGACCTGCGGACAAAGGCCTTGATCCTAGGCTTCTCCCAGAATTTATTCACTAGTGAAGCAAGGGGGTGGCTTGAGGATGAGTGACAGTGAAAATAGCGGGAACTATGTGAGTAACTTGAACTGGCTGGCAAGGTAGTAAGAAAGGTATCTCTACAAAATGCAGATAAAGATATGCAGGGGGATCAATTTGCACAACCCAATCAAGATAGTAAGTGAATTGTTTTAGGAGGCTGCTGCTTCAGTTTCTGATATGCAAACTTTATGCCCTGGGAACTCACAGGCTCTTTCTCGAGGCTCATACACAGTTGACATTCCTGGAGCTCACTGGCTCTGCCATCCCGCTGTGCATTATATATTTTACAAAGGTCGCTACGGGAGGAAACAGGACACTGTCTGATAGCTTTAAAGACTACATACCAGTACCTGCTTCTGATATGTAAACTCTAATGCCCTGGGGACTCACAGCCTCTTTCTCGGGGCTCATACCCAGTCGACATTCCTGGAGCTCACTGGCTCTGCCATCCCACTGTGCCTATGTATTTTACAGAGATCTCTATGGGAGGAAACAGGACACTGTTGGATGGCTTTAGAGATTACATACCAGTACCTCGGCTAGCCCTGTTTGCAATGCTTACAGCCAATTGAAGAGAGAAGAAAATACCGTACTCAGCTCTGTATATATCAACATAATGAAATAAGTCTTGATATAATCGAAGTTGCAGCAATTGTTCTGCATTCAAGGGGACCCACTCAAGTTGTCTCCCACAAAGACTAAGACTAAGACTAAGAGTAAGACCAAGACCACTAATATTAAAACTACTAAGACTAAAAACCAAAGATAAAGTTTATTGCCCAAGGTTAGTGATGTCGCCCTTATATTCTTGCTACCATTAGAGCAATATTACCTTATTGGTTGATCATAATTTTGACCCATGTTTTACCCACCTCATGATTTTGCTCTGTAAAACTTCCTTTGAGAGGTAAGCTGATTGTCAACTCATTCAGGGCTCCTCCTGTCTCTCAGGAGCTATCCTATTCCCCATTCCTTTTCTCCAATTTTTCTACTCTTAACCTCTGTTGTTCCTTAGAAGTCATTCTTTGACTTCAGGGAACATAAACCAGGCATATTTGACATCTACTATTTCCCCTATATCAAAATGGGCTTCCTTTACCAAAAAAAAAAAAAAAATCTTTCATTGCCCTTTCTCAGAAGGAAGTAGCCCAGAAGACAATGACAACCCATTTTCCTATATCCCTTTAAAGCCAGGAATGATAGAGCCCAGACAGGGAGACCACCACTTCAAATGAGCCCAACCATCATTTTAGAGAAATGTAGATTTCATTTTGCTTAGGTCACCAAGGACATGTCAGTAGGTCATAAAGGACATGTCAGCATGATATAGGGGAAATAAATGTAACTTTCAACCTGCTAGATGTCAGATATGCCAAGTTCCTGTTCTCTGAAATCAAAGAATGAATTTTAAGGAACAATGGAGGTTAAAGGTTGGAAAATTTATTGAAAGAGATAGCTCTTGAGAGACAGGAGGGGACTCAGAAATAGATTGCCACAGAACCCCCTTTTCTGAGAGTTTTATAGAGCTAAATCATAAGATGGGTGCAACATCGTTCAGATAATAACCAACCAGTAAGATTATAAGTATAGTCGCTTAGCTAATATTGATCCAGTAGTAGCAAGGGTATATGGATAACATCATTAACCTTGGTCAATAATCTATAGGTTTAGTCTTGATTTTAGTTTTAGTTTATTAACCTTGGTCAATAATCTATAGGTTTAGTCTTGATTTTAGTAGTCTTAGTGGGTGAGAGAAGATGCTCCCCTCAATGAGATAATGATTTATTTATATGGAAAATCTCAAAAGGGTGGTACCAAGAATCCCAACCTTTTTAAATCTGGCCATTGTGATTTTAATCTTTTTCCATGTGCTCCAGCCATAGTTTTGATGCGTTTTCATCTTTTGCACTGACTCCCTCTCTTGAGGGCTCAGTCATGTCTGACTGCCTATAATATCTCTACCTAACTTAACTGTCTCTAATACACAGGTTACAGCAGACGCTTCAGCAAGCCAGAGCCCACCATTGCTCTGACCCTCCCTCTCAAAAGCCTGCCCAAGAAAACACTATTAAAAAAGGTCTTTAGGAAACACCTTCTCTGTTCTGCTCCCAGAGAGCTCCGTCTCAGCAATAAACCTGCTTGCATTGTTGAGTTCACATCCTTTCTTTTCCACTCACAAAGAATGGCAGTGGTTTAGTGAGTGTGAAAATTAAGACATATTGTCACTAGGCTGGGTCTGAGAATGAAACAAAGAGCTTAGCCCACACTTTTTGTCAAATAAATTTTTGGGTTTGCCAACTCTTATGGCAGGAAAAGGATTTTGAGGACACATCAGTAAGAGACAAGAGATATAGAATGCTCTCAAGAGCAAAGTGTGGGTGCTCAGATGATTGAGACACACTACAACTGAGAACTGGAAATATCTATGTGTTTTGGATGGTAGAAACCTGTGGAATTTGTTCATATACAATCTTAAGTTCTGTCCAGTGTGTGGAGAGGGTGGCCCACCCATAGTAAGATAATGATCTTTTCATACAGAAAATCCTAAAAAGTGGTCTATTCATAGATAAAATTGGATCATTAGGAAATGAAAAGGGAATGGGCAAACTCATTTTTAAGTGAAAAGGAGTTGCCCAGGTTACTATGTTCTGGAAGAAGAGAGAAAGAAAAAAAAAAAAAAAAAAGGAAGGGCTTGGTGCTCTGATGCTGCATTTTTTCTTTTTTAATTTTTATTTTAAAGATAGTAAAATCCAATAAAACAGAAAAGAACAAAGTCAATCAAAACAAAGCAGTAGAATTGGTACAGAACTTCAAAGAAAGATACTATGAAAATAATAGCTACCATAGTGTATCTTGTTATTTTCAGAATAGTTGACCATTCCATCAGGCATAGTAAAATCAAACCAAAAACAAAACACAATAAACCCAATAAAAACAGGATATGAAATGAAGCAAAAAAAAAAAGAAAAAAGAAAAAAAGAAACAAAAATTAATTAGAAAAAAGCAAAACAATGAAGATAATATTGGTCCTCGAAGACAAGACAGAAGAAAATCCCCCATATTTGCTACATTGCATACTGTCATCATCCCAAAGGACGCTCAGACTGCTGGCCCCAGACCTGCGAAATCAACCAAACAATACAAGCACGTTTAGTTGCTTTATGTACCTTAGTTGCTATCAAGTTAGCCAGTCCTCCAAACTAGCAGGTTGCTTGGGGGTGGGAAGGATGTCCTTGATTCTTAGCCCGTGCACCAGTAAGCATACAGGAGGCACATCTTTCTTGCCCTGGAGTGCGTGCCAGTTGTGTAATCACCAGGAAGGCAGGCTAGTTTTCTTCTGGTTGGAGCCTCCCTGCCCACATGGCAGGTTCTCAAGAGGCACATCTTTCTCTTCTTGGAGTCCACGCTGGTTGTGCAGTCACCAGGAAGGCAGGCTAGTTTTCTTTTAGTTGGAGCCTCTTTGACCCTGCATTTGTCTCTTAAAAACACATTTTAAAAAATCTTGATTTCCAGCCAGGCATGGTGGCACATGTATGTAATCCCAGCACATGCTGAGGCAGGAGCATCACTGCAAAGCTGAGACCAACCTGGGCTACATAGTGAGTTCAAGGCCAGCCCAAACTATGTGGTTTTTAAGACCCTGTGTCAAAAAACAAAACAAAGCAAAACAAAATCTTGATTTCTTTGTCCCCATTATACTTAGTTTTTATTTCTTCTATCCTCCCTCACTATCAGGAATATCAAGATGGGTAGAGTGTGGGTATGATGTGATCCTGGAAATACAAGGTTAGCAAGGAGGGAAAAAGCTGTGACTGGATGACACAGGGCTAGGCAGAGTAAGCCACTGTGAAGTCAGGTGGCAATCCAAGCAATCATGTTTGAAGGATAGCGAGTTCGATCACTATGTGGGTCAGAGTGAGACAGGGCAGTAGGGCATGGTTAAAACTGGCTGGGAAAGGAGGAGTGAAAAGATCATGAAACAGGTGCAGAATAGTCCCCAGTGCCCTACCCATGAACTTCTCATAAGAACTCAAGCAGGTTTTCAATAGGATAGCCTAGATCTGACATCTACCTAAGGAGTGAATGATGTAAAAAGATAGTCCACATTGAGTTTTGCCACTGTGTTCTCTCTTGCATGCTGACACACCCTCACCCTGAAGGGTGTATTTCTTTCCCTACTTTTACTTGGCCCAAACTCACTTTTCAGAGCCTGTTTCTTTTCCTACCTTTACCAAAACTTTGCTACTGTTTGCACTTGTCTTGGCCAATTCTTTGCTCTGGACAGAAAGAATCTAGGAACCTAAAAACTCAAAAAGAGATTCCAATACCCCAAAACCTGCTAATAAGAGGAGGTCCCCCAAAGAGGAGATTGAAAACTTACCCCCAGCCTGCTGAGTAGATACTTGACTCTACTCACAGAAAAAGAATTTTGGAAGTGATAAGTGAAAAGCATAGAATGGTTTTATTTTACAGAAATAGAGAAATACTCACTTACTAGGCATGGTGGCACATACCTCTTATGCCAGCACTCAGGGGGCTGAGGCAGTAGGATTGAGAGTTCAAGGCTAGTTTGGGTTATGTAAGAGTTCAAGTCCAGCCTGGAATATAGAGCACGATGCTCTCTATAAATAAATAAATGGTACTCAGAGAAAATAGAGTAAGGGAGTTACCGTGTTTGGAGGTGCTGGAGCCTCCTTCTAGAGGTGATTTCTAGGTTCTTTCTGTCCTGAGCAAAGAATTAATCAAAATAAGCACATGTACACTCAGCAAGAGAGAGAGGACTACCATGAAGGGACACAGTAGCAAAGAGCTCACTGGTCACTGTCCTGTTTCTATCTTCCACTGCTGAGGTGGCCTCTGATCTAGGCCATCCTCTCAGAAACCTACTCTAGTTCTTGACAGACGTCCAGGTGCAGAGTTTGGGGAACTGTTTTGCACATGTGCCCTGGGATTTTGTAATTAACAGATTATGCCTGCTTGCCCAGATAGTCTTAGGTACACCACAGCCTCCGTCCTCATGGGCCTTCAAAAGAGATGAGCCTGGGGTTTATCCCCAACCTCAGGCCGCACTGCTCTTCTCTATAGTCTTAGAGGTGTCCTTCAGGATGGGTGGTTTTGAGGTAAGAGAGTAGGATGTGGTAAAGCTGGCTGGGGAAGTAGGTATGACCTGTTAATTACAAGATCCCAGAACACATGCACATAACAGTCCCCAAAGCCCTGCACACGGACTTCTCGCCAGGATTTGAGCAGAGTTTCCATAGGATGGTCTAGACCCGACATCAGCCTGAGGCACTGGATCTCAGCACTACCTATGAACCCATGTGTAGAAGTTCTTTCAGGCTTCCCTGAGATTTGGACAACATATAAAGAGGCAGATGCCAGTAG
>RJWM01051665.1:0-10358 GCA_004363535.1 Dasyprocta punctata
TTCTGGCAGGTATTATAGGTCAAACTAGCTCTCCAGGCTACATCACACTCAACAGCAGGTACTGTAAGACATGCATAACAGAAAGGACACCTTGGCTTGGGGAGTGTTAGCATGACTGAACCAACAAAAACAGAAAAGAAAACCTTATTCATCTCAAGATTTGCTTATTTTTCGCTAGAATTATATTTCTCTGCTTTTCAATGTTTTTTTTTCTTGTTCATAAACTGACATCACTCCTGACCCAAGAAAGATTGAATTTCCTTGTTACACTTCATTTCTATATACAGTAAAATAAGAAAGGAAAAGAAGAGAAAGAACATACAACACATTACATAAGGCATTTATCCCATATCTCCAATCTTCTTTACATAGGAGAATCTGACAATTACAATAATGTAGGTGGAAATTTTCTCACCCACATTCAGGCAGGTTCCTTGTCAGTCCCATATCAATTTTTGCTGAATGGTCTCATTTCCTATATGCCACCCAGGAGCCCCTGAATGCTCACCAGTCAGGCTGGGAGAATCAGTAAACTTTTGTACTTTCAGCAAGAAAGGATCCATAGTCTGACAAGACAATTAATCTGGGATAGAGTAAGAGGATGGGATAACTTGCAAACCTCATCTGCTAATGATGCACTATTCAGTGGTTCTATAGCTTCTGGAATGTCAGAGGCTGATGATTCCTTTATGAGCATCTCTTTCACCAGTGAAGCAGGGCAGCCTCACATATGATGCAAGTTGCTTCTCATGTCTGTGACATGAAGGAGTTTGCTCCTGCTTTTTTGTGCATGCTGGGGAACCAGTTGATCAAACCACCAGACTGCACATAGAAGACACAGTCATAGCTCTTCAGGGCATATTTGAAAACTCAAAATTAGAAATAATTATAGATTAAAACTTCAGTGAGCTCTTTGCCCACTGCTTTAGATACTAGACACAATACCTAAAGGGTGACAATTGAAAGGCTTGAGCCAGTTGAAAGGATTCATAGCCTGGGAAGAATCACATGTTAACTAAATGCAATTTGGAATGCTTCACAGATTAGTAAATATTGATGATTTACAGGCATCTAATTATAAGTGCTTTGCTGGTGTAATGAATAGTGCTTTTTTTCATGAAATAAAGACACAAGAATACACTGAAGTGTTTTCTCAGCCCCTGCCATTTTGTTTTCTGTATTCACTTTTATCACACTCCTTTCATGCTGGTGCTATCAATTGTCAAAGCTCCCTTGTACCTAAATGCTACCCTGTTGCAAGGATTACTTCTGCGAGAGGACTTTTCTACTGATTCGGATTAAAATTTTAAGTTCTTATTAGCATCTCTCTAACATACTGTTAGTTGAATCTGTAGCTAAATCAACTTACTCTACTGTCTAAACAGTCAATAAATGAATCTGCTTACGTTCAGTGGTGTCATGATTTGTTGGCATAATTCAACCAAAATAATGAATTCCTAAGATGTATTCAATTTTTGGAAATTGATGCTTAATCAAACAGATATTCTAAATTGTCAGATAGGCAAAAGTATGTAGTTAATAACTACAAAAACTTTGAGGTCATCCAAATTTGGTGTCAACTCTGGTTCCACTGGGTACCATTTGTGTAATATTAAGTTATTTATCCTTTGTGAGTTGCAGCTTCCTCATCCACAAAAGGATGATATCTCCAAATATTGTCAAAATCAGAATTGGAAATAAATATTTGTATTAATTTTCAAACTGTGCCACGTGCATAGTAGGCATGGAAAAAGACTGCAATAGTATTAAAAAAGTTCACTTTCACATTCTAAATGTGATGTCCTCTCAAGTCAATAAAGAGCATTGCATTTCAATCAACTTTTTATCTTAATATATGACAAAGGATCTCTGGGATTGAGTCACACATATAAAGTCTTAGATCATGGTAGTACCTTGAAACATCAGATTTTTGATCTAATAAACATGAGGAAGAAACTGTAAATCGTAGACAAAATGCAAACTAAAATGTTTCATGCGATGATAGTAAGACAAAACCTGCTCCTTCTCCCCCAACCACATTTCTTTTAGAAAATAGTTTCTATCTCATGAGTTAAGTATGTGGTCCTGAGGGAGAAAATGCAAAAATCTATCAAAAGAGGACTATAGAATGCAAAAAGACAGCTTACTGCCCTTCTTATCCTCAGTTGAATACTGCCAAATGAGAACTATAATGAGGTTTCTTAAATCAGGGACCCTAGTGACTGCAAAGTACTAGAGGGAAACATGAACCTATTCTTGTCATGTGCCTGCTATTTGGTGCACTGATTCTACCCATGTAAGACTTACAGTCTTTGCTTTTCCTAGTTGCATACTTCAGTTTTTCCTGCAATATGTACTTGAGCTCTGAAATTTGACCAGGTGTATTTGGTTCTGTTATTTAGGTTTTGTGTGATTTCCCTATCACTAAGAGCACCTTTTCCTTTGTCTCTCTGCTTCATTAAGATAAAAATAGCAAACAAAGATGTAACATGGTATGTATTTTTTGTATTATCACAAATTTCCCCCCTTTCTTCTGTTAATGTGCTGTCTCACATTTATCAATTTGTTTATGTTGAAATATCTTTGTGCAATAAATTCCACTTTATCATGGCATATGATCCTCTGGATATACTTTCAAATTTGGTCTCCAAGTATTTTGTGAAGAACTTTTGCACCTATGTTCAACACGGACATTACAGTATACTTTTCTATTCTTATGATATTCTTTTCTGTCTTTGGTGTCAGAGTAATACTGGCCTCATACAATTTATTTGGAAGTATCCTCTCTTCTTCAACTTTGGGAATGTTTTGAAGGGACCAGTATTAATTTTTCTTTAAACATTTGGTAGAATTCAACTGTGAAGTCATCAGGTCCTAAGCAGTTTTGATGCCAAATTTTCAATCACAAATTCTTTCCTCTTACTCCAAATTAATCAATTCAGAGTTTCTCTTTCTTCATCATTCAGTTATTGTAGGCTTTATAGTTCTAGGAATTTATGCATTTCTTCAGGATTATCTTATTTTTGGGTGAATAACTGTCCATAGAAGTCTCTTATAATCCTTTGTGTTTTAGTAGACACGACTGTGGTGTGTCTTTTTTCATTTATGTTTTCTTCTTTCATCTTCTCATTTTATCCTTGTTAGTCTATCTAAAAGTTACTCAATTTTGTTTATCTTTTAAAGGGAAACTTATTTTTCTTTCCTTCTATATCATTTTCCAGTCTCTCATTCAACTCTATTTTTGCAGTTTCTCTCATCTACTAAATTTGTGCTTAGTTTGTTCTTTTTTTTCTGCTTCCTTCAGATTTAGATTTATGTGTTGAGCCTTTTTTTCCTGTAGTCATTCATTTCAGTCTATAAATTACCCTTTGTTTTGGTTCACTGCTTCCTTTTTTTAAGGTATTTTTGGTTTCTTGTTTGATCCTTTGGTTTTTTAGGAGCATGTTTTAAAATTTTCATGTATTTGTGGATTTTTCAGGTTTATTCCTGTGTCCATGGGGGGTGTGCATGAGTGTGAGGGGGTGTGAATCTGTGGTTTTACTTTCGCTTTGTTTTATTCACAGTGCTTAAATTTGAACCTGGGATTTCATTCATTCGTAGGCAAACACTTAGCTACATCCCCATCCTTGTTGATTTCCCTTTCATAAAATTGCAGTTGTTAGAGATACTTGATATGCTTTTAATCTTATTAAATGGGTGCTATTTAATGACACAATAAATGATTTATCTCAAAGATACATTCCATGTGCTCTCGAACAGAATATGTACTCTACTGATAATGGATGGAATGTTTTGTATGTGTCTTTTTAGGTCCATTTCTTTATGCATTATTCAACCCTAATGTTTCTTTATTGATATTCAGTCTGGATTATCTATCCACTATTTAAAGAGGAGTATTGAAGTTGTGCGACACTGTTTAATTGTTGTGACTTTTTCTTTTGGGAGGCATAGCAAAGACTGTCTAATGTAGCTACCCAATTACAGCACTATCTTCTTTATTCACTCCTATAAACATCTTCTCTATTCAGTTCTGAATAGAAGAATGACAGAATATTTTCTTCTTCTTTTTTTCTTAATCATTTCTTGTACCACGTCTTTTTTTTAGTAACAAAAAGCAAGCAATTTAATTTCTATGGCACCATGAGAATGCTGAAGCCTGAAAATGTTAAAGGGCTTCAGCAGAAATGATTGTGGGAAGCATGCAAGCATTTAAAATAAAGCTTGAGGCTTTATTAAAGGAGATTGAACACCCATTTTGCAATTCACTTCTTTTTATTATTTATTAATAAAATCTAGCAGGCATACAGCATACCAGATCTTAAAAGTCTATGGCAGTGTTATCCCATACACACATTCATAGCTATTACTAATATTCAGGACAACCCTTTGGGGACTAACTCAATATCCACCACTCTGAGACAATGGTTTAAGATTTTGGCCTGCGTCATAGTAAAGTAGTATCTGAATGTTAATTTGAACCTTCTGAATCCCAAAGCCAAAGCCCTGTGCTCTCTCAAGATGGTATGTCACATGACCAAGGTCAGTTCCCTTGGTCTGTGTCAGCTGCTTAATGTGCTTTCAGGAACTTCAGAAAATTTTGTTTCTTAAAAAGTCTCCTCATTAGTGCATTTCAGTGGAAAATAAACTTTCCTCCTCACTTATTTCATTGCAAAAAATACAAAAGGAACCTAGGAATAAAAATAACAACAAAGATATCAAGATCATCTTCAGTCGGTAACAACGAATTTTTATAGAATTCACCAGGTTAAACAAGTAGAGAATTAAGCTTTGCAGATAATCAACAAAAAAAAAGAAAAAGAATTCTGGCAGGAAAGTAAAATGTAGGGAGGGCATGTTGGGGTCTAGCTCCCCAAGAACAGTCAATGTAGAGTCACAAGTCCTTACATGATGAAATACTGGTGCCACATAATGAGAATGGTGTTGAATGGTGTTTGTATAAGAATGACCCTAAATTAGGGGGTTTTTTTGGTGTCTTTCTTGCTTCCATGGGTAACTCTTACTCCCTTGATTGTCTCCCACTATTTGACCTAAGACAACTAATTTTGCTTTTTAAGATCTTATAGCACTTATCTAAAGTGAACTAGTTAACCTAGGTAATATTATTTAAGATAATTTTTACTTCTAAACTTTTAAAATTCCATGAAATATCCTTTAGTAACTGAAAAATAAGTCTTTACTTCTAAGTATCTCATAGGTTGAGTAATTACTAACAAAGACAGTATTGAAAATGTTTTGGAGATCTGAAAAGATTTTATTGTGTGAGAACTAGTGGACTAGGACATGACTTCATTTTCACTACAGCAAGGAGCCAAGTGGAACATAATTGTAAATAGTAAAACACAGGAATATTTTTTAAATGAGCTTGAGATTTAAAAAGCAATTAATACAGAATTCTGAAGGAAAATCAGTATTCTGAAATGGTTACCTTACCATAGATACAAGCAGACGTTGGAAGATTATCTCATGTCCACGCAAAAGTGAAGTTAGCTATATATCGTACTGGCCACATGGTGGAGGAAGATGCTGACAGCTATTTCAAACATTCATCATCTAGTAAGAAAAAATATATCACTTATGTATTATATGCAAATTACATGGAAAATGTAAGGGAATATTGACAAAAGTAGCATCACAGTCAAGTCGTTGGAAATCCACAAGCTACCACAAGCAAATAAATCAAGCTCATAAATAACCATAGCATAATTTGGAAGGAGTTAACAGGAATAAAAGCAGAATGACCATACATTCACTTTGACTAGAAGAGTTTTGAAATTTTGTCTGTTGCCCTGGCTTAATTGCTAATACCATCCTCCTTGTATGCTCAAAATTGTCTTGCAATTGGGGTTTTCCTTAGTAAGCTTTCAATTCCTATTAGAAAATGCCTGAGATAACTAATTTATAAAAGAAAAGATTTCTTCAGCTCACCTGTTTGAAGGTGACTATCCATGAATGGTTGGCCTCAGTTTCTGGTCCTCTGATAGACATGCTGAATGACAGTGACAGGGAGTGAATGGTAGACGTAAACCTCTTAGACCATGCAAACAGGAAACAAAAGATGAAGAGAAAGAGGAAGAGACCAGGGTATTAGAATGTCCTTTGAGAATATGCCCCAGTCACTTAGAGAGCTCTCTGTAGGTTATCTCCCAAAGAGGTTACCACTTTGCAAAACAGCCACATCTGGACATTTGCGAGCATCCAATGTCCAAGTGCTAGGAGACTTGGAATTAAAATTTTATTTCACAAGTTTATCAACACAAGCTATTGATTTTCATATCCATTCCATTTTGCAGTGATACAAAAACCGTTAAGTCCTAACCCTAACCTATCTTCATTAATTCAACAACTTGCTCTGTTTTCATCCAGCTCAGTCATTAGAAGAACTAAATGAATCAAACAAAATCTGAAAAGGCAGTATTTCCAAGAAGGATAATAAATGTTCCATTATTGCATCCTTAGAAAATGCATTAAATAAGGCTAAGTTAAATGAATAAATAAGGAAACAAATCAATAGGAACAAGCAAATCCAAAAGATATAATGATCCCAAATGGCCTGAATCAGATTTACTAATAGAGATCAAAAGCATCCTCTTTAACTAAGGATAATGCTATTAATATATTCTCTGATTGTAAAAGATAAACCTTTGCTCCTATTGTAAGTGCCATTTGTCAAATAAATTTATAATATCCTATTTCACAGTATTAATGTTAATATGAGTTCTTCTGGCAGGAGCTGACTTCCAGAAGGCACTACAGATGATGATAATTTTTTTTAAAAATCCACTACACTGTAGATGTGTGTGCCAGCACTAAAACAGGAGCACACAGTGTTGTAGGCTGCCTCGTACAAGATTTTAGGGCTCATTCTTCTACTATATAGGAAGTTCTTTCACCCTGGGGCATTTATTATTGACTTTAGCATTATTCTTTTCTGATTCCTTAAAGACAAAATAATGCCTTCAAGATTCTTTGTACCCAATGGAGAAATCATCTTTCTCTCTGATAACAATAAGTGCAGTAATTTAAAAGTATAGAGATTTTATTCTTTCCCAGTAATTTTACTTAACATAAATCTCCTAAAATGAAACCACTTATTGATGATATGTTGAGACATGATTGTAGCTGACTTTGTAAAGCAGTTTTGGTTAATAATGTAGCACTGTAAATTGGGCAGGGCCAAGCTATTCTATTATTCTGTACATCAGGGTAAGTAAGGACAGGAGACAAGACAGCAGAGTGAGAAAACTTCTCAGTTTCCCACTGAGGTAAACTATCTCACTTTAATCACTGCTACCCAAAGCAAAATTAAGAGATTTAGAAATCACTTTTCCATGATAGAAAAGTGTTTGCATTTAAGATAAAACTTATTAAAGGTTTACAAAAAATGTTTAATTTTGTAAAGATTAATGAAAGATTAACCAGTAATAGAAAATTGATTAAAAGTAAAGGCTGGTTTTTAAAAAAAGGAACCAAAAATACATCTTTAAATCTCCTCTTCTCATCTTTTCCTAACTCTCATTGCTCAGCGCATACAGGATGATTAACTTTCCAAATGTCTAAATGGAGATCACTGAGGACTATCCCCTTGTTCTCAGATACCTCGTGTGTGTGTGTGTGTGTGTGTGTGTGTGTGTGTGTGTGTGTGTGTCATACTCTTCTTTGCCAACTAAGTCTTCTCCTTATTAGGTCAATTTCAGCTTTTAAATGTTTAACTGTTCAACTCAGGGTTTGGCCATAATCATGGTTACTTGTCCTCAGAATAGTTCACATTTGCATTAAGGAAGGACTTGCACTAGGTCTCCTATAGTCTCTTTCACTCAGAAATTCTTCATCTTCAAAATTTCAATCTTCCAGTCCCAAATTCAGGTTACAAATTTCTATTCTTTTACTCCCCTTATATCTATGCTTCAAATGCACCGATTACATTATTTGATAAAGTTAAATTACTCTTTTCCTTCATCCCTGTATATTCTCTTATTTCAAAAGCCCCACAATTGACCTGCTTTCCTCACTGTATCCAGACACATTCGTCGATTTGAATTCTAAATTAGCATAATTTAATTGAAAAAGCACTCAATACGAAATGAGACATTCATGAAATAAAATGTTTTTGCCATTTAGAACTTGTGACTTTCTCCAAGACACTCTGATTTTTTAGTTAGGTTTCATCTTCAGTAAAATGAAAATAATGTGTGCCTCTTACAATTTTGTGGTGATTAAATGAGGTAGAATTCTTTCTTTACTTATTCTAAGTCCTTATTGTATTTTTACATTCGCATCTCAGTCTCATTTTCTCACTCCTACCAAATTACTCTGCTTCATGCTCCTCCAGGAGCCTGAAGAATGTAAGTATACAGTTCATCAGCATCTTTCCAATGACTTTCAAGCACATTCATCTGCATATTTGTCAACAACACTCATTCTTTCTTCTTTCCTTTCTCTCTCAAAAAAACAGATGCCGACTTCACCTCCCAGACTGACAGCTCTATCAGTAACAATGGTCTCATTCCTTCCTGTTTCCCTGGGACCCCGCTTGACTGACACTGGACATGACACTTGTCACCATATTAAAATATTTATTCTTCTCTATTTAATTTTTTGGCTTTATATGTATTTTAAATTACTGTACTTTACTTCCCAAGATCTTAAAAATTAGTATATTTCTTTCATTTTCTCACCATTTGCTACTTTACTTAATCCATACATACAATTATATCTTTGCTATTGAAATGATTTTGATATTAATGGTGGCCACTTCTTAATTTCACATTATAGTCAGCAAGTTCAATTTATTATGTCTTACATTTTCTCTCAAAGGGGCTTGCCATTGTTATCTTTTTAAGATTTTTTTCTCCTTCTGACATAAATATACAATATTCTTCCTAACTCTATTACAAATACGCCATTTCCTTATTTCATTTTACCTATCTTTTTCTCAACCCTAAAATGCTTTATTTCCTAACTTGTGCCTTTGACTTTCTCTCATTTTATACAGAATCAAGTGATTTTAATCACCCTCATGACTTCAGTGGCTGAATTTAAAACTTGAGAACATTCATATTAGTGTTTGTGCCCTATCCTGATTTTTCGACTACCAGAAAAGCTTGTAACTGGTATTAGATATCTATACTAGACATAACTTCAGCTAAAAGAACTCCATTGATCCAGTCTCCTGAAGCTCACTATTACTGTCTTTGTTTAGGTAAAGCATATGCACACTTGAGTTTGACTTCATGAAGCTGGGAAGGAATCAATGACCCTTGTTTGAGAGATAGTCAAGAGGGACAGACCAGTCAGCCTGGAGAAAATCAAAAAGAATTCTCTGAGTTTAAGAAAGTCAAAGTAAATATGTGACACTAAAGTTAGAGGTAAAGTTAATAACGAATACCCAAAATTTATAAAATATTATTTCAGACCAGGGGCAAAAATACCCAGAAAAGTACTCAGTGATTGCTACTATTGATATCAGGGTATCTCTGGCTTGTGCCAGTGACCAAACTATCACTGAGCAGACCATGTTGACTAAAGGTAGACTCAGTAGTGGCCCCTGATTCCTCAGTTTCCAACATCCTTATATATAATTACGAAAATTACCAACCCAGTTACTCTACCACCTAAACCTTGTGAATTAGTTCTCTTCACTCTGTCTCTTTGTGGCTACTTCAGTTCAAGCCCTCAGCATTTGTCACGCAGACCATCTCAATAGCCACCTAATCAGTTTCTCTTGGTCTCTTTCAAGTCTAATAATTCTTCCACAATGGCTTCAGAGTGATTTTTCTACAACACAAACCTGATGAGGTAACTCCATTGCTGTGAAAGTGCCCTGCTGGAAACCCTACCTTTCTCAGCATCCCAAATGAGAATATTCACAATCTCATGCTACCAACCAGTTTAAGATTAGCTCCCTCTGCTCACGACTGTGGTCTTTGACTGTGACATTCCTTCACACATCTGTGTTATGGCGCAGAATCTAAACTTTGCCTGGTGAACCATCAATATTTCTTTAAGTTTTAAGTAACTTGTCATGTCTTTGTTAAGGTTATATATACTATTTGCAAAACACATATGAATGAAGTGCTGTATTGTTAAGATTCTATGAGTGACGGGAGACCATGGATTACTTTTATATATATTTGCACATCTCTTATCTGTATGTGTACCTAACATCAATAAATACTCAAAAGATGTTTGCAGTTTAACTGATTGGATGGATGAGTGAACGCATGGATGAATGGATAGACAGATGGATGAATGAGAGGCTATTGTACGATTACTGTGCCTCAAAGAAATGCTAAGCTTTTTGAACATATTTTGCTATGGGAAAAATAATGTCTTAGTAC
>RJWM01051666.1:0-10357 GCA_004363535.1 Dasyprocta punctata
CAATTCTCAGTTGGGTTAACAGTGCTGCTTTAATTTCTTTCATAGCTTCGTGGAGTTGTCTCCCCACTTCTGTTGTCAACTCCTCTGAGAGTTTAATTTTTGGACTCCTGACCATTTCAGCATTAGAATCGGTTCTGCTTGTATCGGAGTCTGGAGAGCGCCCTCTGCCTTTCCGTCTTGGCATTTTCCTGGGCTCGCCCATGAGGCCGTGTTGGTCCACTGCTTCTCACGAGCCTGTTTCTGCTCCGTGAATGTCTACTGTGGTGCGCGAGAGGATGGGGCCGCTGTCTGATAAATTGCACAGGGCTGTCCGCCAAACCCCCTCTATCTCCCCCAGGGCACCAGCGCAGTTTCCACCATAGCCTTCCGGGAATCGTGCCTAATTAGGTGCAGTTCAGGACTCAAAATGGCTGTGCCTTGCTCTCCCTCGGGGGTGGGGGTTGGGGGCCGCCAGGTTCACTCACTCGCCCGCTCGCGACCACCTCGCTCCACGGTCGACCGTCGTCTCTGCCGTCGCGCCACACCACAGCAAATCCACTGGCAGCTCCCCCGAGCATCAAGAGCACCAGGATCGTACCTTCTCAGCTCGGGTCGCAGCGCTGATTGGATTCCGCTCCAGACAGGTCTCTGCCTTTATTTCATTCTTTTACTCTTTCCATGGGCTACAATTCTCGTTTTAGATTCTTCTTGGGTCCAGAGGACCCATCTCCCTCTTTTTTCCTTCTCTCTGTTATTATATTAGTTTATATTCCAGCATTTTGATGGTATATTCAAGGAGCCTCCCTGTCACGGTGTCATCTGGGCGGCCATCTTGGAGGAAGTCCTATGATTATGTTTAGATAGAATAAATTTTTTTAAATTTCAGATTAAGGAAATATATAAGACAGAAAGTAGGTAAGTGATTGCCTGGGGTTGGAGAAGAGGGAGTTATGGGGGGATCAGGAATAACTATCAGATTTTATGGGATTTTCTTTTTGCCTGATGCAAATGTTATGAAATTGATGTGGTGAAGATTGCATGATTCTGTGAACAAATTAAAAACTGTTGATTGTATAACAGTTTGAATGGGAGAATTACATGGTATGTACATTGTATTTCAATAGAAATTTTTAAAACTAAGAGGTTCTTTCTTAATAGAAGAATGTTACCTAAGAATGAAGTCTATAAATTACACCTGTAATTTGAAGACCTTGACAAAAGGATGTTCTGATAGATTAGAGATAGAGTGGAATCGAAATGCAAGAGTTAGTGATGACTGTAAGACCCTTGTCTTAAACAAGAATGATGGGACTTGCCATTATATGACTTGGGGAAGATTGTGGGTTGAAGCAGAATTTGAGGGTGGTGCATATCAAGATTTCTGCTTGGGACACACTGAGCTGAAAACACTAACATCTAATAGAGTTGTCAAGAACAAGTCTGGATGATATAAAAATGTTCTTTGCTAAAGATACAAATTTAAGATTCTTTGGTGTATAAATAGCGCTGAGTCTTTTAGTGATGAAAATGACAATAGAAGGGAAGAAGGCAGGAGGAAGAAGAGAACCATGTCCTGATAACAATGACATTAAAATACCTGAAAAGAGAAGAAATTATCAGAAGAGATTGTGATGGGCAGAATAATGGCTAGCCACAGATGTCACAGAACAGCGACTAGCCTAACAACTCTTGAATATGTTATGGTGTGATCGATGTATGACTGCTAAGTTCTGACCTTAAAACAGGGAGAAAGCAGTGGATTGTTGGGGAATTATTCAAAGGGAGAAATGTTGGTATCTAAGCGATATGACCAGTCATTTTGTCTATGAAGACAGAAATGGACAAGCAACAGAGGAAATGAGCAACCTCTAAAATGGGATATTAACTGAATTTAATGCTATTTTAGTGCTTCTCTGTTTGGGCTGTCTATTGGAATCACCTTGGAAATATCTACCACATTTCAAGACGCCACCTCATGCTCATCCTGAGATTACTGTTTTTCATATTTGACAAGAATTTCTTAATAATTCTAATGTGCATCTTGGGTTGGGACCTTCAATCTCATCTCCCTAAGAGCTACACAAGCTATATATGTAAAGTACTCAGAAAAGCTTTCTAAGTGCTTAATTAATACAGGTCTGTTTCAAAGATCTCATTTTATAGTTGAAGAAATTAAGCTTCAAGAAATAAAGCATCTTGCCTGAGGTAACACCAGACAAGAGGCGGTGTTAGATCTAACTCGAAACATGGGTTCACTTCATTTCAGTACTAAAGGTTAAATTTAGAACCAAAAGAAAAAAAATGAAAGATTTGTTTCTAGATAAAATTTCTTAGTGAAGCACTCTATACTGATGCTATTAAGCAGGTGACATATTACTATGTGTATACATTTTACTTTTATTTAGTATTTTGTTTCTTTTTAATGCTTTACAGCCAAGGTAAGTATAGATGTATTGGAAGCAAGTTCTTCATAGGCCATTTTGTTTCATCTGTCCTTGTTTTGTTATAAATAAATTTAAAAACAATTATTTCCACCAAAAGGGAATTATAATAAATGTTAATCTGCTCAAATTCTAATGCTGCCATTAATTAGACAGTGGGCATAGGTCCTTAATAATGAAATAAAAATAATAACAATAGTTAAGATTTATCAAGCATTTAAAGAGCACTTTATGCGTGTTAAGTGATTTAATGTTTTTAAGATTCCCTTGAGTTACATACATTTATTGCTTCACTTTTTTTTTTCCAGACAGGAACCATTCTGAACCGGTTGTTTTACAAAGAGTAATACAATGCTACAGAAAAATTACAAATAAAAAGGTGATGTGGATTTTTTAATAAGACAAAACAGGAAACGGGGTCAGGATTTTTGAAGGAATAAAAGCTGCAAGACATGTGCTTAAAATGACACTTGCTGCTGATGACAAAGCAAGAAAGCTGATTACATCTGAGTGTGTGAGAAAGAAACAAGTGCCAAGAAAAGGAAATACTTTCGAGGAAATAAAGTTATTTTATCTCTTTATATTCACCATATTTTTGCCTGAACATTTACAAAAGGCGTGCGCTCAGAGTGAAGCCAAAGATGCGACAGCGATTAAAGGTGACCTCCGTTTCTGTGAAGGCAGAACTAAGGGCCCAGAGAGTCTGAACTGATGGAAAGGGGGCAAGGTTGCCGGCTATCAACCGTGGAGGAAGGGAATCACAGCAGCTAACACACACAGGAACCTGACAGGAAATTCCCGGCCACAAGTTAAGCGTGTTTTACATTTTCCTAGTTTTGAGTCTTGAAAGCCAGGACACCCAGCAGCCTGCATACGGGTCTGTCGCGGTTTGGAGAGCCTTGGAGCCTGTGCCTGTGTGTGTTACAGCCTGAATGTAAAAGCAAGCACAGCCCAAGGACTCACAGACTAACAGACAGAGTAACAGCCCCACCAGCTGATGTGAGGAATGACAAAAAAACCTACAATAACCACATAAACACATGGAAATTAAATAATACTCTCTTAACTAACCAATGGGTCACAGAAGAAGTTAAAGAAGAAATTAAACAATATCTACAACTGAATGAAAATGCAAATACAAATTACCGGAACCTGTGGGATACAATGAAAGCAGTCCTCAGAGGGAAATTTATAGCACTAAACTCCCACATCAGAAAAACGGAAAGAAAACACATAAACAACCTAATGCTGCACCTCAGACTTCTAGAAAAAGAAGAGCAAGTCAAGTCCAAGCCCAAAGAAGGCAGGAAATTATTAAGATTAGAGCAGAAATTAACGCAATTGAAACTAAGAAAACAATACAAAGAATTAATGAATCGAAGAGTTGGTTCTTTGAAAGAGTAAATAAAATTGATAAACCCCTAGCCAACCTTATCAAGAAGAGGAAAGAAAAACTCAGATTCATGCAATAAGAAATGAAAAGGGTGAAATCACTACAGACGTGGTGGAAATACAGAAGATCATCA
The DNA here is from genome assembly GCA_004363535.1 of Dasyprocta punctata. Classification (NCBI taxonomy): domain Eukaryota; kingdom Metazoa; phylum Chordata; class Mammalia; order Rodentia; family Dasyproctidae; genus Dasyprocta; species Dasyprocta punctata. The sequence continues at coordinate 3,947 of RJWM01051666.1, forward strand.
ACACCTACTTCAAAAACCTTTACTCACATAGATTTGATAACACAGAAGAAATGGGCAGATTCCTAGAAACCTATGAATTACCAAAACTGAATCAAGAACATGTAAAGCTGCTGAATAACCCAATTTCAGCTTATGAAATTGAAAATGTAATTAAGACCCTACTAACAAAGAAAAGCCCGGGCCCTGATGGATTCACTGCTGAATTCTACAAGAAATTTAGGGAAGACTTAATGCCAACACTCCTCAAACTCTTCAATGAAATTGAAAGGGAAGCCAGTCTCTCTAACTCATTCCTGGAAACAAGTATTACCCTAATACCAAAACCAGAGAAAGACCCAACCAAAAAAGAAAATTAATGCCCAGAATTGCCTTTGCTATTCTAGGTCTTTTCTGGTTCCAGATGAATTTCAGGAATGCTTTCTCTAGCTCTGTGAGGTAGGCAGGTGGTATTTTGATTGGATTGCATTGAATCTGTATAATAATTTTGGGACAATGGCCATTTTCACGATGTTTGTTCTTCCTATCCATGAACAGGAAATATCTTTCCATTTTCTGAAATCTTCTTCGATTTCCTTCTTTAGAGTAATGTAATTTTCATTGTATAGATCTTTTACTTCCTTTGTTAGATTGATTCCTAAGTTTGGAAAGTTTTCTGCTATTATTTCTGTGAATAGTCTTTGTAGGTCATTAGTATCGACCCCTGCTTTTTCATTTATGCCTATCAATCTCCCTAATGAACATAGATGCAAAAAATCCTCAATAAAATACAGGCAAATAGAATACAGCAAGTTATCAGAAAGATTATACACCATGATCAAGTGGGATTCATCCTAGGAATGCAGGGATGGTTCAACATATGGAAATCAATACATGTAATACACCATACAACAAGGCCAAGGACAAGAACCACATGATCATCTCAATAGATGCAGAAAAAAACCTTTGACAAAATCCAACACCCATTCATGATAAAAACCCTACAGAAAATCAGAGTAGATGGTCTCTACCTCAACCTGATAAAAGCTATATATCATAAACCAACAGCCAACATCTTACTGAATGGAGAAAAGCTGAAAACTTTCAACCTAAAATCAGGAACAAGACAAGGATGTCCATTATCACCATTCCTATTCAATATAGTCCTGGAAATATTAGCCAGAACAATTAGACAAGAGAAAGAAACAAAGGGAATAAGGATAGGAAAGGAAGAACTGAAATTATCATTATTTGCGGATGATATGATACTCTACATAGAAGACCCCCAAAAATCCATTAGAAAACTTCTAGAAGTAATAACCAAATTCAGTAATGTTGCTGGATACAAAGTGAACACTCAAAAATCAATAGCATTGCTGTACACAAACAACAAAGTCACTGACAGAGAAATAAGGGAAACCACACCATTCACTATAACATCCAAAAAAAATGAAATACTTAGGAATCAATCTAACAAAGGAAGTAAAAGATCTATACAATGAAAATAATGCAGATAAAGTCTCTTAATGGTGGTTCTCACATTTATAGTCTAGTAGGTGAAGTAGTATCTCCAGTAAGAGATGAATTTGCAATTGCAAAGGCAATTCTGGGCAACAAAGGGAGGGCAAGAGGCATCACAATCCCCGACTTGAAACTATACTACAAAGCTACTGTGATAAAATCAGCATGGTACTGGAATCAAAACAGACCTGAACATCAATGGAATAGATTAGAAAATACAGCCACAACTACAAACACACTCAGCCACCTCATCTTTGAAAAGGGGGCCAAACATGTACATTGGAAGAAAGACAGCCTCTTTAACAAATGGTGCTGGAAAAACTGGCTTTCTATATGCCATAAACTAAAACTAGATCCATGCTTATCACCATACACTAAAATAAAGTCAAAATGGATCAAAAATCTGAATATAAAAACAGAGACACTAAACTTACTAGAATACAGAGTAGGTAAAAATCTTGATGACATAGGAGTAGGCAGAGAGTTCATGAACAAAAATCAAATTGCATGGGAAACACTTCCCAGAATCAACAACTGGGATCTCATCTTACTAAAAAGTTTTTGCATGTCAAAGGAAATCTCCAACAGAGTGAAAAGAAAACCCACCGACTGGGAAAATATCTTAGCCAATTGTCCATCAGACAAAGGACTTCTATCGAAAACATATAAAGAATTTTAAAAAATCAGGCCCCTAAAATTCACGGACTCAATCCAAAAATGGGCATCTGAGATGAATACACACTTCTCAGAGAAAGAAATACAAATGGCAAATAAATATATGAAAAATTGTTCAACATCAATGGTCATTAGGGAAATGCAAATTAAAACAGTTCTGAGATTCCATCTCACTCCAGTAAGAATGGGCAAGATTAAAAAATCAACCAACAACAAATGCTGGAGGGGCTGTGGGAAAAAGGAACTCTTCTCCACTGTTGGTGGGAGTGTAGACTGGTGCAACCACTGTGGAAAACAGTGTGGAGATTCCTCAAGAAGCTAGGATTAGAGATCCCATTCAACCCAGCTATCCCACTTCTGGGCATTTTCCCAGAAGAACTGAAAACATCATACCACGATGATACTTGTGCACCCATGTTTATAGCAACCCAATTTGTAATAGCCAGATTTTGGAAACAACCCAAGTGCCTATCAATCAAAGAATGGATAAAAAAGAGGTGATATTTTTATAAAATGGAGTACTACTCAGCTATTAAGAAAGATTGCAATGAGACTTTTATAAGTAAATGGTTACCACTTGAGACCATACTCATAAGTGAGATAAATCAAACTCATATGTGTAATACCGTATTGTCTCCCTAGTGTAAGCAATGGAAAAAGTATATATGATCCAAAATCTATAATAAATGCTATGTAAGGGTATAAAGCAGCTCGAAGAGCAAAAGTAATTGGGAAGGGAAAAGGGGGAAAGAGAAAAGGGGAAAGGAAAAGATATAAATCTGTATATATGTATATGTAAGATAACTAAAATGAATTTACACTGCTGAATGTATTCGTTATTGAGAAAGAATAATTAATACTCACATGATTAGATCAGTTTTACATGTGTATATCTGATAATGTAAGTAACCATTTAGAAGATAACAATACTCAGTATTGCAACCATTGTCAAGTTTCTATCATCCTGTTTTGTAAACCTGCCATGTTACTGTTGTGCATTTGCTCTAGTCGTTTGTCTCTTTTGCTTGCTGTCTTTGGTATATATGTCTTTTCTTTTTTTCTTCTTTGCTTAAATAAAATTTAAAAAAAAAGTCATACGTAGAAATAAACAAATTGTACACCAAAACACAGGACTATGTGTCCATAGGTAGATACCTCCTAACTGCCTGGCAGATCCCCAATGGGACCTCTATGACAGTTTCACATATCTATCAGTATTACCATATTTATTATATTTGTCCTTAAATGTCATTCGTATAAAGACCCTGTGTGGGCTCAATCTGCATAAATCTAGTATCCAAATACCAAAATCCTTTCTTTTGATAAATTTATCTTCATTTACCTACTGAAAAATTATTGAAATACACTTAGCAAGTTTATAAATAGCCTTTCAAAATCTTATAAAAACCACTAGGCAATTTAAAATTTTCATGGACCTTCTTTGTCTTAGACACCATGTTCACAACATAATTGCAGTTTGCATATAAATCGTGAATATATGTAAACATCCACTTCTATCAGCGACCCGGCCTAGATCCCCAATCTCCTGAATGAGTGCACGGCGAAGGTTTAAATAAATGAGACAAGTGGCATGATTTTAGGGCTCCAGGAGGATCAAAGCCCCTGCAGAGTTCTTGACTCTGCAGCTGTCATGAGAGCTAAGACAAAGGGCTCTCTCTGTTGCCCGTATTTATTATCAAAGCAGACAAAAAGAGGGGATACTGAGGAAAGTGCGGGAAATGAGCAGGACCTTGGGAGTCACTTGAAAGACTTCTCCACGTAGTAAATTGTGCCAATTAAGGAGAACTGTCTTACCTCCATGATGACATTTATGGTGGGAAAAAGATGCTGCAGATATGTGATGTTTGCAGCTGCAGTCTCTATCTATTTACTTGAGTCTGAGCCAGGTATCTTTGGCGGTGACCTTATCTTGCCCTTTGAGGTATCTCTGGCCTCATTGGCCACTACAGGCCTTGGCCAGGACCAGAGATTCATAGAGATTGCTTACTATGAATCAGCTCCCATTGCCAGGCAAGGGGCCTAGGCCTTGGACAGGCTCACAGATAGACAGAAAGCCAATTAGTTAATTTTAAACCCTGCTCAAAGCCCCTTCACAGTGGTCTCTAACATCCACTTCTACACATTTACAAGACTATATCACTGCTTCTCCTCTCTTGTAGGCCTTAGTGCTTCCAATTACAATAGTGCAAGTGATTGCTTGTGTAAACATCTACACCTGAGACCATATTCAAAAATCATACCCTTGTATATACTAAAAATTGGAATGTTGACAAGCACTATATTTTTTCAAAAGTAATGCAAAAATGAGATACTGCAGAAAAAATCATTATTTGGCATGTAATAATTTGTAACAAACAAAAGCACAAATTTAGCTTTTCCTTATTCACTCTAGGTATCATTTTGGGGATGTGATTCTTTTGTCAAAGATAGGATAGGAAAATAAAAGCTACGTCCATCTAGTCTTATTCACCAATCATACTGCTTTCTGTCATCAGCATTCTGAAGGCTTTTTTCCCCCAGAAAAAAATGACAGAATAACTGTCATTTTTCACATTTTAACACCCAGCCATCAACGTTTCCATAAATGCAGTCACACCAGGAACTTCTTTATCTGCATGTGTCAAAAGGAAAATGTAAAAGATGTGTATTTCATGACATAAGAATAGTCTACAAATTTCATCATGGAATTCTGTGACATTTGGAGATACTTCTTTTCTCAAGACTTTTCTCAGTCCATAGCTGTATCTTTTACATGGGTAAGTTTGTGGTGTTGTTTTATTTTCATCTATATGTTTTTTCAAAGCATGGTATTTTTCAATCCAGATAATACCTAAGAAGATGTCTCTATTTCTTTGCCTATGTTATCAAAAATACATTAGTTACTTTACTTTGTTAGGCTAAATATTAAGAAATAAAGGGTACTTCAAAGGTGTTTGAATTAGTAGAATTTCACTCAGCCTTACATAAAATTTCCAGTTTGAATAAACACATACTGTATTTTTGCATGAAGAATATGGCATGTGAAAATCTCCTGGAGACCTAGAATCACATAATGTCAGGATTTCTATGTCTCAACTGTTTAGAATTTAGGGTACACATGTTATAACCACAAAGGTGCAATGGGGACCAGGCCTTCTAGAGTCCCAATGATGCTGGATTGTTGAGTGTTGAAATTACATGCATCAAGCTCACAATTCAAATATTATAGCATATAGTAAATGCTTTTACTAGTTCCTCCTGCTATTAAAGTTGTGTTTTCTTATTTTAGTTTAATAAATTCTTTTCTCGTGTGTCAAAAATACGAAAAGTCTAGAAAAGTTTATGAAAAATCGAACATTTCAACAAATTAATGATAAAATTTTTATTTATTTATTTGTGGCACCAGGGATTGAACTCACAACCTCATGCCTGCCAGGGAGCCGCTTAAGCCACTAAGCCAAACTCCTAGTCCTATTATTTTTGAGACAGGGTCGCACTATGTAATTCAGGCCGGCCTTGCTCACATTGTAGCCCAAGCTGGCCTTGAACTCACGAGGCTCCACCTACCTCAGCTTGGTTTTAAAAGCGTGCACCAACACACCCAGGCAAAATTTATTGTTTTAGTCTCTTTCTATACATAAAAAGTTGAAATTATACATATATATGTATATGTATATAAAATTGCCTTTAGAACTTTTATGTTAAATATGTACTGTGAACACTTTTCATGTTGTTATTCTCTGAAATAATTTCAAAATAAAATTATTTCATATAAAGATACTATAATTATTTAAACAATGGCAATTCAATTGTATCCTACTGTACTACAGTCATATTTTAAAATCACATATGCACTTGCATATTTATATGCATTCATGTACATATATATGTGTATATACACGTGTTTCTCTTTATAGAAAAAGATTCATGTAGATTTCTGGGAATAGGATTACATTGACACTCTACTGGAGAATCCACCTAATGTTTCTCCCCAAAATACATTATTTTGTTTAGTTTTACCTGCATTTATAATATTCATGTGAAAAGTAAGGAATTTCCCTGTCAACTTAGATACACATTTCTCTTTTCCTGCAGTCCTGTCAGCTTTTTACAGGAATTGCAATTTCAATGTACTTATCAGCATAGTATTTCCCTTCCTACCTCCTTCTCTTTCTTCCTCCTTTTCCTACTCCTTCATTGTTTACAAATAAAGAAGAATGAACTATATTTAGTTTTTTG
>RJWM01051667.1:0-10324 GCA_004363535.1 Dasyprocta punctata
GCACCTGTATATGCTGATAGATCCTTAGTCACTAATTGCTCACACTAAGATAGTTACCCCAAAAATCAAAATAATGGTTAGCACCAGATATTTCAGTGGAACCAGTGAAAGATGGTTCCCTCACATAGGATCCCTTTGCCCATTTAAGCCCGGGTCTTACCTATGCTTTTCATGAGGCTGTTGTAATAGTCCTTTTCCATTTCATCCACAAGGGCAACCAGCAGGGGCTCCAAGGAGGCATTTGTCAGCAGCTTGTTAGAAATCAGCTTTGAAATCCGAACCATCACTCCATCCTCCTCAGGGGCAATCATATCTTTTCGGATTCCGTTGGTCAAATAGTAATAGTATCTCTTCCATAAACAAATCACCAGCAAGAAAATCATGATTTGGTACCTTGCCCACCTGTCCCACCCAATAGCTGACAAGGAAACTTGTTCACACAGCACCCATCCTTACATTTTGCTTACTACAACCTTGCTTTTAGGGTCTATTGCATCACATTCATTTCAATGAAATACTAGTTTTCCCCCATGATTCTGGAAGATTCAATCAAAGCCAGAGAGATTGCATTGGAGCATAACAAACACTTGTCAAATGCCATGCAGTGAGACAGTTGAAGTAAGTATCAAGACCAGAGATGAAGGATGCATATCTGGTGACCTTTAAAGAATAATGACAAGCTTCTAAAATGGACTCAAATAATTCACTCTCCTGAACAATAATGATATCCCACAAAGCACTTTGATCTGTGGCTTGTATCTGTCAGTGAGGAAAATCTTTCCAAAGTCTAAATGACACTTCTAATCCAAACACAGGGTTTTGAGTTTAGAAAGCAACTCAAACACAAAAACTAAACAAAAGTGCCCAATGCAATCCAGGAATTTCAGAAAGTTTTGTTTATGTAGGATTTAGCTCTGAGCTGCTGGCAGCTCTGAGAAGAAATAATTTCAGACAGAAGGAATAATTTCAGACAATGAGAGGCACAACTTGTGGAAAGGGTTTGAAATTTGCATTTCAGTGTCAACTATCTGTGGTCAAAAGAGGCTGCTGCCAGTAACTGCAGCTCCCTTCTCCCCAACCTTACTGGAAGCAACTTATACAGAAGCTTCTTGACTTGTGACAAAAATCCTAAATCGAAAATGTATTGAACACACCTAACCTATAGAATAGCCCAGCTTAGCAGCATGATACACTATAGGGTATCACTTGTGTTTCCTTGTGATAGTGTGGCTGCAACTCACAGTCACTGCCACATATGGCTGGAGAGGATCATACTGCATATCATTAGCCCAGGAAAAGATCAAAATTCAAAATATGCTTTCTACTGGTGCATATCACCTTTATACCACTGTGAAGTAAAGAAAATCCTAAATCAAACCATTGCAAGTTCATCTGTATACGGCAGTATTGCCAAACTTCCCTGAGAAATGCCAGGTTGTGGTTGGGGGTGGGGGTAAGGTTCTTGGCAAAATGAAGATACCCAGATCCTCTTTAGGGAGTAGAAGGGTTTTAATAAGCATTTTACGTGATTCTTCCCTGCAGGCAAGGTTGAGAAATGCTATGTAGCACCTAAGGGCACAAAGATTTGGTATTAACCAGACCTAGTTTATGTTTTAGTTTTGTCTCTTTCTGTGTAGTCTTGAGCATGTTGCTTAATTTATCTGTGCTCCAATTTCCAAACCTGGACAATGGGGATAGTCATGGTACCCAGGTCTTGAATGGATTCAAGCAGCTAGATGGTATAGCACAAAATTTTGCCAAGAGCAATACTTAGTTACTGTGAGTTCTTATTATTAAGTATTTTGTCACATATCATAAATCCGCAAGCTGCTTGTCTTTTTTCTTTCTTTTTTTTTTGTCATTTTGAGACAGGGTCTCACTATGCAGTTCAGGCTGGCCTTGAGCTCACTTTGTAGCCCAGGCTGGTCTCAAACTCTCAATGATCCTCTTGCCTCAGCCTCCCCAGATGCTAGGATTACAGATGGGCGCCACCAACCCTGGCTGTAAACTGCTTGTCTTTTAATCTTTGTTCTAAAGCTTTGTTCTAAAGCAAGTAATAAGTGAAAGTTGGCTAGATATAACAAAACTGTAAACAGTAGTGAGGACAATGGCCAATGGGAGAATATATTTTTCATTTAATAGAGGAAACCACTACAGAGCTCCAAATATTTTAGCTTTTTGAAGAGAGGTTAAAAATCTAGCTTGAGATTTCCCTCATTTTTAAAATACATCAACAGGACACATTTGGCTGTGATAGGGCTGCCAGAAAAAACACAGGACACGCTGGGATATATTTATACTAAATAAAGTATTCATTGTTTATCCAAAATTCAAACTGAACTGGGTATTCTGTTTCTTGTTTGGCAAAACCAGCAACCCTAGCCTATGGGGCAATATTTTGCAACCTATGTTCTAAGAGAACCCAAAGATACCAGTTTCCAAGGCTCATTAGCTCTCTCTCTCTCTCCTTCCCTCCTTCCCTCTCTCCCTCTCCCTCCCCTCTGTCTGTCTGTCTCTCTCTCTCTCTCTCTCACACACACACACCCCATTTAGTAGTGTATCATTCCATCTGGACTTTGCTATTCTTAAAACATTTATCAGGTTGCTCTGCTATTCTCCTTCAGTTTAAATCACTCAGATGCCAAGAGTAATACTTAGCAAAATGAAATTGAGACAGTAAGAATGTACCTCCAGGTCTAATTCAGATGGCTTTTTTTCTTTACTTTCTACTTCCATCTCCTGCTGTAACATCACATTAATCTGCTGTTCTGGACTCATTGGTCTACTTCCTGGGAGGGCCAAAGAAGTATTCACCTCCTTCTTTATTGGTGAGGAGGTTAAGGTGCTGCAGGCCATCTTGGTCCTGAAAATTAGACGTAGCTCAGCCCTAGGTGCTCCATAGAGGGCCTGTGATGTTAGACCCACTTTCTCCACTCTGGCTAGTGAGGTTCTACCCCAGGAGTCCCTTTCCTCTATGTCATCTAATGGTATGTGTGTATATTTCAAACATGAGTCTACCTACTACACACATCATAGTTACGTTAACACTGATTTCGTTTAGTTGGTTAATCTGTTCTGTTTAGAGCCTAAAAAATTTGGATTAAGGCAAATAATGGGGGAGGGGAGGGGAGTCATCAGACGTCTCAGATGTTTTGAAGGCAAGAATCAGAGCATAGCTTTACTAAAGCCATAGCCTTCTTGGGATCGAGCCAGTGTTTTACATTCTCTTGTAACCACAATGACATTTTACCCAGTGGGATCCTCTTTGACTGCAAAGGAAAACTTCATCTTTTTCTTGTTGGGCTCTGATGAGCTTTTAGTTCCTGCAAGAGTAGAGAAGAAAAATGTCAGTGATGGGGCGTGATCTTGGACCATTCTCTGTCCACACCGACATGACTCTTGGGAAAGTCTAAGAACACACAAAGGGGAGTGATGAGGTATGGTGGGACAAGGCAGAAGATACAGGCTTTGACCTATCATGTATCACTAACTGCCTCTGTGGCCCTAAAGAACAGACTTCATCACTTTGTGTCTCAGTTTCCCTAGCTGTAAAATGGAGACGGGCATAACTTCCATTCATCTATGCATTTGACAACTATTAATAACTGCTTACTCAATTTGCTCCCCACTACTCTGGTTTTTTTTGTAATTTTTTGTAATTTTTATTTTAAAGAGAATAAAACCAACCAAAATAAAACAGAATAAAGCCAATCAAAACAAAACAATGTAAGTGGCACAGAACTTCAAAATAAGATAATAGGAAGTCAACAATGGTTACCATAATGCCTCTTGTTGTCTTCAATATAGCTCTCCACCTTGAGACATAGTGAAAATCAAACAAAACAGAACAGAATAGAACCAATAAAAACAAAACAATGAACACAACAAAGGACTTCAAAACAAGATAATAGTAAATCCAAAATGACTACCATAATATATCTTGTTGTCTTTGAAATAGCTGCCCACACCATTGGATGTAATAAAATTAAACTAGACAAAACAGAATAAAACTCAACCAAGTAAAACAATAAAAATTATACAGGATTTCAAAACAAGATAAAAGGGAATTAACAATGGCTACTACCTTCAGGAAATCCCCCATGGACACTACGTTGGGTATTGTTATCCTCTGAATAGATGAACAGACTACCAGCTTTAGGCCTGCAAAGTCAGTGAAATACTAAACACTATAAGCATTAAGTTGTATTTTACCTCAATATTCTATTTTCTAAGAATCAATTAAATTATTATTTAATGTTTCCCTTGAAATAGACACAGGCATTTAAACAGTGAAATTATTTTTAAAGAAAGTTTTATATGATGATCACAAATAGAAAAACAAGTATTATTTATAACAAGAATCTAATAGCTGAAAATCGAAAAAAAATCACTTGCAATAAATAAAAGGTAGTTATAAATACATTCAATAAATTATATAAAAACAATATTAAATTTTACCTCAATACCATGATTTGCAAACAGCTCTAGTTTGAGGAAACTGATAAGTAATAGAAATATTAGAGCCATACTAACATTACATTGACACTTTGAGAAAATCAAGAGAATTGAAGACTCCCAGTTAAGATGCATTTTCCTAATGACAACAATAATGAACAAAATACTCTAAAAATTAAAAATATATTGTACTGTTCAAGAAAATGCTCATCTATGTGAGCTAGATATAAGCAGAGTGTGAGATAAAAGTCTCAAGTTGGTTTCTGAGTCCAGAAGCAGGTAGGATGAGGCAGGCATCTGGTACCTGGCAAGTAACAAAATCTCAGTACACACTATGATGTAGGGAACTAGAACCAGGCTCCATGACTAAACCAATCCGAAAAAGACAGAACTGTCCTCAATTAATATGGTGGCTAGAGATGGCACAGGGAGGCTAATGACATCTGGACCTAACTATGAGATCTCCAAATATCGCTTTAGGATGGGAACCTCAAACATCAGTGTAAGACCTAAGGGGTAATGTAGAGTCCTAAGGGATACAGGGAGGCATAAGAATAAAGCTATGTTAAGAAGGCACACAAAATAATTCAAAGTGCGTGTTTACATGAGAACAAGCAAAATGAATCTATGGTTACAGAAATCAGTAGATGAGGTGAGATCCATGGGACAAAGGAGAGAACTGATAAGAAGGGAACATATAGAAAATTTTTCTAGTAATATAAATGCCCTATATCTTGTTTGTGTGGCAGCTATACAGTATAAATAATTATCAAAGTCCCCTGAACTAACACAGCTTTGTATTTTGTTGTGTGCGAACTATAATTCAATAAATATGGGGGTGTGTGCATGCAGCAATAAAGAAGAGGGAACCTTCAACATAGGCCTGCAAATCAAATCTCAGCACACATGAGAAGAACTAACACCAAGAGAGACAACCAGTAAACTCAACAATCTAGGGAAAAATTCACAAAATAGAAATAATACAGCAATATTGCAACAAAATAGATGTTTAAGATCCTCCAAATATAAATTTCCTCTAATGACTAATAAGCAGAAATCAACTCAAATAACGACTTCTGTCTTGCTAGGTTTCTCTGTTCTAGAAAGAGCATCTTAGCCCTTTGTGTTCGAAGACTGCCTTGGCTGAGAATTCTTGTGACAGTTAAATCTGGGAGGTTTAAACTCCAGTTATTTACAGATTACTAACAATTTTAGCAATACATAATGGGAAAACATGATCTCCAAATTAACTACTCTGTAAGAAAACTATTAAATTTTGACTTGTGTAGACTATCTACCCCTCCTCCAAATTCATATGCTGAAGTTTAATTGATAATGTAATGCTATTTAGAGGCAGGGTCTTTGGCATTAGTGCCCTTAACAGAAGAGGTCCCAGAAAAATCCCTCAATCTCTTCCAACACATGAGAACACAGCAAGAATATAGCCATCTGTCAACAAGGAAGGGGCCCTTATCAGACACTGAATCTGCTGGTATCTTGATCTCAGACCTCTAAACTCCAGAAGAACAGTGAAAAACAAATTTCCATTGTTTATAAAGATACTCAGTCTATGATACTTATTTATGGTAGTTCAAACAGGTTAGGACAATGACCATGATATTAGCAACTAGAACAATTAAGTTTCTGAGTATAATGATATTGAATATTGGTGTATTTAATTTTTGCTGCACATTCTTGCAGGATTATGAAAAAAAAAACCAGCATCTGAGATGTGATTGAGCATTTAATAAACAAATAATGCTGTTGAGAACTACCTGAAAGAAAAGCTTCCAAGTTACACAGAAAGGGCTATGACTATAGAAACAGAATAAGAAATTGGGCTAAATCCTAAGTAGAACCCATTAGAAAATCTGCAGCTGAAAAGGTATTGTTATCAAAACAAAACAGGGCCAGGGATATAGCTCAACAGCACAAGCGTCTGCCTGGTAAGTACAAGGTCATGAGTTGGATTCTTGGTACTGGAAAAAAAAAAAAACCAGAATACACTTCTTAGACATGACAAATTTAAGATTAAACAGAGTTAAAGAGATAATGAATTGGAAGATAAAACTGAGAAATTTACATATACATAGCACGAGAGAAAAATGAAAAATATGAACAAGCTTGACCCTGGGATCAGATTGCATTAGCTCCAAAATACTTCTAACACAAATTACTAAAGGACACTCGAGCAGACATATGTGTACCTGGTGAGATGAAATAAATTAATACCCATAATGCCCTATGATAAGCAATTTCCAAGATGGCCTCCAGTGATTCTTACTTCCTTGTAGCATGTCTTTGTGTAATCTTCTCCCTTTAAGTACAGGCTAGATCCAGTGATTCATTTCAAACAAACAGAATATGGTAAAAGTTTTGGAATGTGGCTTCTAATATTCACTTCCAAAAATACTGTGATTTCTGTCTTGCTAGCTCTCTGTTTTGCTCTCTCCCTCCCTCACTCCAATGGAAGCCAGAAGCCATGTTGTCCTATGCAGAGGTACACATGGTGAGAGACTGATGTCAAAGCTATCAGCCAGCAAGGACCCAGGCATGTGAGTGAGCTTAAAAGAGGCTCCTCCCCTAGTTGCCTTTTATGATAGTGCTCTGGCTAACACCATGACTGCACCCTCTTGAGAGACCTAGAGCCAGAATTAGCCCTTTAAGCCATGCCCAGATTCCTGGCCTGTACAGACTGAGAGATAATAGTGTCTCATTTAAATCACAGTGTTTTAGGGCTAATAATACAAGTACACAGAACAGTACCTCATACACGTGAAAGATCCATAAATGTTAGCCGTTGCAATCATCTCCATTTCATAGATGAGGAGAATGAAGTTTTATAAAGTTATTCAAAGTTAGCTGCACAAAGGGAGAGGTAGGGCTAGAACCTGGAGCAGAAGTTTCTCTCCAAGCCCCAAAATATGGCATACTGCCATGAGTACCTGATGGCAGCCCCCGAGTGATCCTGTCCCTAGGGGTGTTGATGGTGACTGGCTGGTAGATCTTTATCAGGTCTTTCAGCTTTAGATCTCGGGCCAGCAGTGAGTAATTGTTAGCTATGGAATCACTGGGTCCACGGTGGTGGTGCTGCTCTTTGAAGGGCACGGCCAGGGTCCACGATGTGCGTTGCATCAAGGGGGGATAAAAGCTGTGTGACATGACAGTCTACAAGGGAAGAAATGCAGGGCGAGACAATTAGGGATGTTTCGGTGAGCCTAGTCTCTTACAGTGAGACTCACAGCGCTCCATATACCTTATGCTATGTTTCTACTTTCTGTGAGCTCAGTGGAAACAGTTTCTTTCTTTCTTTTTTTTTTTTTTTTTTTTTTTTTTTTTTTTTTTTTTTTTTTTTTTTTTTTTTTTTTTTTTTTTTTTTGCGGCATCGGGGACCAAAACCTGCCAGACAGGTGCTTAAGCCACCAAGCCAAACTCCCAGCCCTAGCTTTTTGAGGCAGGGTCGTACTATGTAGCTCAGGCCGGCCTTGTGCTCGCATTGTAGCCCCAAGCCAGCCTCGAACTCACAACGCTCCACCTACCTCAGCCTCCCGAGTGCTGGGATTAGAGGTGTGCACCACCATGCCCGGCTGTCGGAAACACTTTCTAAATAAACACCAATTGTACTTTTCTTACCATTGTGCACTCAACAATAGAATCAGATGATTTACATCTCTTGCCCTTATTTGTTACAGGCATGGCTATAAGGAAGGTAAAATTACCCTCATTTTACAGCTGAATATACAGAAGTTCAGAGGGTTTCAACGCTCAACTCTTTCTCCCACACTGCTACAGATTCTTCTAGAGGCAAAAACAACCAAAGCCATTAATCTCACTTGTCAAGTCTGAATATAGGTCCCCTATATGCTGAGTACCTAGAGGTGCTGGAAGTTTTCTTTACCTTGTCATCCTCAGCAGGAGAGCCTGCAGTCAGGGGTACATACCTGATAGAGTTCAGATGGTTCCTCATCAACAGATGCAGGCAGGGGAGGAAGCTCTGGCCGAGCCTGGGGGTGGCTCATGTGGTGTATCGAGTCACTTTTGTCGAACTGTGGGAAATGGGACTGGAATCACTCTTCAGGTATAAGGAGATATTTCCAAGCCTCTGAAGCTACTAAGGACTAAAGAGTTCCCCAGGACTGGTTTTTGGCACACAGTCCTACCCACAAAACACCTTTTTCACTCCTATCCAATATATGTGTTTCATTTTCTTTACATCTTTAACCTGTCTCTTCTCCAATATCTCTTTCTTGGCTTACCTCTATGAGCCAATCTGGATATCCCTTTCTCCCTGAAGCGTGATTAAAAAGAGGTGATTTTTAAAAGCTGACTCTTGCATTTTACATATGCGAAGTTCCATGCAGAAATTTGCTCAGACAGTAATAGTGCATTTTATGTGTGCTTAGCACACACATAAGCAACTCTGCATTTCCTTTAAAGAGCAGGTGCATGTGACTGTACCATTCCATCACATAGGGAAACAGCCTCAGATAGCTGTGAACAAAACGTGTGTTTCCCATGGTCACTCTCAGTTCCAACTCTCCTGAATGGAGCTGAAAAGTACTGCAGTGTCAAACAGTACTACGTGTTTTTGTCCTATGACCCAGCCACTATATATAAGACAATGACTTCGTCTGGGGCTGTGATAGAGACACTGAAATTTGTTCCAACACTGCAGGATGAACAGCTGGCCTGGGCTTAGGGAAAGGTGCTGCTATACAGCACTTTAAAGTTGGTTTGAAGGAATTCAGGGGCAATTTTGGCTCTTTGGCTTTCACCTTAGGCAATGCCTTTGGACTTAAGTCTTGTGTAAGGTAAGACATTGTATGGATTTGATTTATTTGGATCTGAAACTTAAGTCATACAAGATCACTGGTGAGGAGTCACGTGGAGGAGGGGCATATGACTCCCCTCTCCTCTACCATGTCACAAGCAATCCCTTACTGGTGATTCCCATTAATCTCCATTGTCTCTGCTGGAGTACCTGCTTCATTAAATAATAACAACAGCAATGACATTTGCCATTATGCCAAATTATTATGAACCAGGCACTTTACAATCTTAAGAGTTTTTTTTTAATGTACTACATTCTAGGTGATGAAACTAAGACCCAGGGACGAGAGGTAATAAAATCCAGCCACACAGGATGCAGATCTGTCTTCTAAGTCAATGACTTTTAAATATTCATCACTTTGAACCCCAACATGTTGGAAATAAGTATCACTTACACAGAAAATTACTTTAGGAAGGTTGTGGGCCTTAAAATTAAATGAAAATATGCAAGCCCACAAACAGAGTACACTGAGCTTGGGACCTCTAAAAACATGAACTGGGTTCACTGACCTCATTGCTTAATTCAATTGTTCTCAAAAATTGTGGCATATTAGACTCACCAATGGAACTTTATTCAAAGTAGGGATGCTTCAGTCCTACCTCAAACATGATGCATTTGAGAACCACTGATCCTATTTTTATCATACAGAACTACAGAAATTGTTCTGTTGATTAAAACCACCTTCTCTGCATTTCTGCTCTTGAACTCAACCTGAGGTCTGAGAACTTGACCAATCATTTCCAAGAGTTTCCTCTTCTACTAATGAAATTAATTCTTTATCTGTGCTGGCAGGCATAGCTGTTGGGCCGAGCTTGCGGACAGAACCAGGGTCGGGTCCGCGTCCTGCGCGGTGCCCAGCACAGCTCCCTGGGACCGGGAGGCCTTCGCCCCCACCCAGTAAAGGAGGAGACTCCACCTGCACGCCCTGGGAGGCCGCCCTTCCTTGCTGCGCACGGACCCGGCCTATCGGGTCCCGCGATCCTGCACGCCGCGAACCTCAGGGAAACGCCGGCCAGCCGCGCAGGACACAGAGGTACG
>RJWM01051668.1:0-10356 GCA_004363535.1 Dasyprocta punctata
AGAATTGAGAGAGTGCTCAGCTCACTGCTTCATTTTGCAGATCAAAAACAACCTTTCTAGAGGTGAGTGATAGGCCCACCTTCAGGGTGATGCATGTGGTAATAATGTGTTTGGTTTTCTTGACGGATCCAAAGACTGGAAAGTACTGGCATCATGAGCAGTACAGGTACCCTAGGATGCAGAATTCATCTCATCCTTCTGATGGAAACAGCACAGGAGGGTTCAGATCTCAGGATGGTGCAGCCAACGTCCCAGCTTAGTTGCTTATTTTACATAACTGCCATTTAGGTAAGTGAAAACTTCTCTAATGACCACACCATCTTCTTCCAAGACAAAGTAGCTGGAGCACTGAAGCAGAATCACTTGGGTTTCCGATTCTACACATATGTGATTTGAGCCAAGGTATAGTCTCTCATGCCTTGCTTTTCTCCTTGGTTACATGGAATTAAAAACAATAGTTTCAACCCAGTCATGGTGGTGCATACCTGTAATCCCAGCACTCTGAAAGGCTGAGGCAGGAGGATCACAAACTCAAGACCAGCCTAGGCAACTTTGTGAGACCCTTTCTCAAAATAAAATTTAAAAAGGGATGGGGATGTAGCTCAGAGCTCCTTAGGTTTAAGCCTCAGTACCACACACATACACACACACACACACACACACACACACACAGAAAGAAAGAAAAAAAGAAAGACCTACAACCTCTAACCATTTTTAAAATGAGTGCATTTTAAAGAATGTATAATGCCTCAATAAAATAATACACATACGTACAACCTTGTAGGCTGACAATTTCCACTCAACAGAAGCATATTGTTACCTTTCATTTAAACACACACTAAGGCAAAATCCAACTTTGTGGAATCCAAAAATCCATATGGTTTTTGCAGCTTCATGGGTGAAATCATGTTTTCTCAGATTTAGCAATTTTTTGAAGAGAAAATCTGTCAAGCATACTTAGGCTCTGCCACAGGGTTATGTCATGTTCCCTAATAGATTCTCAGAATTATTTTAGAGTCAAGCCCTCAAGGGAACATAAAAGGTTACTTAACTCCATCTTCCTCCTCCATAAACACCGTATGTATTCCAGGCAGGAGAGACTCTCAGACAGGAACCCTGATTGACGGATGACATGGTACTGACAGTGCTCTCCAGATCTTGCTTGTTTTATCCCCAGAGATTCTCTTATGGCTATTCGCACCTGGCCACCCTGGTCTCTCCTTATGGTTCACAAACTACAGACCACCATAGCCTGACACCCAAATTCCAAGGTTGGTCAGTATCCTTGGTACCTTCTCATTTTAGTATCGTAAATCTTAGGGATAAAACAAAGTACACCTCAGTAGAGCAAAGTAAGAACCCTGAGGCTGGCATATGGTCTTTGTCTTACAATCTTTCCTATAGATATTAAAATTGTCTCCATCTTTGTTTGCAAAATCCTGGTGATGCAGGAAGGGGGTAGAATAGGCTGGATCTGAGTAAGAGACTAAAGAACAAGATGTGTGAAGAAAAAGGAAACTTATATTCTACTGGTGGGAATGTAAATTAGCACAGCCATTATGAAAAACTGTATGGCAGTTCCTCAATACACTAAAAATAGGGCCTGGGGTGTAAACCAGTGATAGAGAACATGCTTAGCAACCATGAGGACCTGGGTTCAATCCCCAGCACCACTACCAAATCAAACCAACCAAACCAAACAGGACCTAAACTAAAAGTAGAATGACCACATGATCTAATAGTCTCACTTCCCAGTATTTACCTAAAAGACTTGAAATTAGTATGCTAAAGAGATGTCTGTACCATCATGTTCATTGTAGCACTATTCACAACCCAAGTGTTCGTCAACAGATGAATGGACAAAGCAACAGTGGTATATGTACACAAATGAATGATACTTAGCTTTAAAAAAAAAAGTTTGTCATTTGCAACAACATGGATTAAAGTAGAGAGCATCACACTAAGTGAAACAAGCCAAGCATAGAGAGACAAGTGCTATGTATCTTCACTTAGTTGTGGAATCTAAAACAGTGGAACACAAAAAGCAGAGTGTAGAATGGTGGTTACTTGGGAGGGGAGGAAGAATGGAGAGATAATGGTCAAAGAGTACAAAGCCTCAATTAGATGGGAGGAATAGAGCTCTCTTTTTCTTTTGAGATATGTTGCATAGTGTGGTGAATATAGTAAATAATAATGTTTTGTACATTTCAAATTCACTGAGAGTAAATTTCTAATGCTCTTGCCACAAGTAAAGTAAGTATTTCAGGAGATGTATATGCCAAGTCTCTTTATTTATTCTGTACTATATTCATCAATCATAACATCACTTTATGCCCCACAGATACATATAACTATAATTTTTCCATTTAAAATCTTAAAATAAAATTAAAAAAATAAAGTGCATGGACTGAAAATGTTCAGGGGTAGAGCACAAGCTTAGCATGCATGAAGTCCTGGGTCAGTCCCAGTACCACAAAATAAATAAGTAAATAAATAAAATAAAATAAAATAAAATTTTAAAAAATTAAAATAAAAAAGTGAAAAAAGTCCAAGAGGGAAGGGATTTGCAGTGTCGGCCATACAGCCAGGCTTTGAGTCATCCTGTTTGCTCTTCTTTGCCTTTACGTTGGAATGCAGGCCTCACGCAGCTCAGTCCTTTCTGGTTCTGAAGGCACGACAACACCATCTCTGTTTGCCCATGAAGGAAGAAAATGCTCTTTCCAGATGGACAAGAAGAGCAGCTTAGTTTTCCTCTACAGATTTACACAGGAAGTTGAGTGGAGAGTAAATACTACTCTCTCCAATGTCTCATTTTATCCCGAGGCCTCCGCACCCAACGAGTGATCCAGTTCCAGCTCTGTGAGCAGCTCCCCCCAACCTGTCAGCGTCACTGGACCAGGGCTGGGTTCTGTTCCCAAATCTTTCCAGTATTCAAGCTGACTTTGGCAGAAGAACGCAAAAAACAGAGCTGTTAGAATTCTTCCACAGTGGATTTCTGATTCATATAGGGAACTTACTATTTCTGATGAAGTCTCTACCAATTGCTTGCTCAAATCTTCATGAAGAGCGTTGGGGTAACATGAGCGACAGAGCGCTTGACTAAAATGAGGCTTCGGGTTCAGGTCTCTAGTACTCAAAAAAAAAAAAAAAAACCCTCCCCTCCACAAAACAAAAACAAATCCTTGTGAAGACACAGTGAAGAAAAGGAAGATTCTCATAAACAAACTGAAAAGACTGAGAGGAAATAATGTCTGAAGCCAGAGGAAATGATATTAACTTAAGGTAGGTGTTGCTGAATGGAGTGTGTGCGCATGTGCGCGTGTGTTCTTTACCAGTTCTGTTGGTGAGGACCTACCCAAAACACAGCATCCCACTCACCCCACTCACTCAGCAGTAAGCAAACAGGTATGACATGGACCAGTCACTGGCCCAGTTCACTCTTAAACCTGCCAAGAGATGTTGGGGGGGAAACCAGGATGGCAGAAGAAATTCAGGAAGATGAGTTCAGTGAAGAGAACGCTGACAGAGTATGTGCTAGGAGGCTCATTTTATATACTGTATATATACAATTGTTTTTCCTCAGAGAAAGTCATTAGGGGTAGAAAAAGAAGCAGAGAGGAACAAAGAGAAAACCTGATAGATGCAGACACAAACAGCTGTCTCCTCCTGTAAAATTTATGCCAACACAAAAGGTGCACAGTTCACCTGTCTTTTGACAGACAGCATCAAAGTGTGATATCCGCATAGTGGAATGCAATAACCACAAGTCACCTTGGTTACTGAGCAATTGATAAGTGGCTAGTGATGAAGAAACCAAACTTGTAAGTTTTGTGTTTTTCTATTAAAACACAATTGTTTCTGCAGGGCTACATTTTACTTTAACCGTATACATGCACAGTGTACCTGTCAGGCACACAGCATCTTTTCTAGCATCACATGCAGCTACTAATCTAGTTAGCACCAGCAGCTTTATCCACTGTGAGCATTTTTCTGGGCACTGATGTGATATTTCAATGTGCTCATTTGACTATGATTCATAGACAGCTCAGGTAACAGTGATAACTAATCAATTGTTATTTGCAATTCAATTTGTTGTTTTATTATAATATATTGTACTGAAATTATTTTCTAGTTTAAATAAAGGACATTTTAAAATTTAGAACAAAGGCTTGTTGTGATGTAGCAATGAGGGAAGTGGCAGAAGCATTACAAGCATAATAACGAAGAGATTGAACTGACAGACAAAAGTTCACTTAATTTTTTTTTTGGTATGGTGATCAAACTCCCAGGCAGGCACTTATGCCACTGAATTAAAACCCCAGCCCTATTTTTTGAGACAGGGTCTCACTATGCAATTCAGGCTGGCCTTGAACTCACTTTGTAGCCCAGGCTGGTCTCAAACTCACAACGACCCTCCTTCCTCAGCCTCCTGAGTGCTGTCATTAAAGGCATGAGCTACCACGCCCAGCAAGTTCACTTACTTAAAGATGATAGGCTCTTCACGTCAAAGAAATTTTTAAAAAGAACCATTTTCTTCAAGGTAGATGCAAATACTAAAGGAAGTCTACTTTTTGTTATTTACTTAATTACTAGAACATTTTAAACTATGCTTGAATAACTTGAACATGTGAATTTATGTGAAAACAAAACATGATATCTAAATACAGATCAAGTCTTTCTGATAAAAATTTAGTGATCAAATTCAGAAGTGCTGCCAGTGTAAAGGATCAACCAGACTAAGACAGAATAAAGACAGCAAAATACCTCATTAATAATTTTTACATTGATTATATGTTAAAATGATAATACTTTGAATATATCAATTAATTTTCTTGTTTTCTTCCTTCCTTCTAGCCTTTCTCTTTTCCTTTCTTTCTCTCTCCCTTCCTTTCTAAACACAGTCTCTCTCTCTCTCCCTCTCTCTTCCTTTCTTTGCACTGGAAACTGAACTGTGGACTGTGGGCATCCTAAGTACAAGGCGTACCACTGAGCTACACCCCTACTCCACTCTACATTCTGAGCAAAACCTCAGAATCTTTAAACGCACAGCCTATCCTGAAAAATAATCCACTTAATTATCCAAAAGAAACATGTAGGGTATTTTTGGGCACCCTTGATATTTGATAGAGTAATATCATATTTTTTCTTTTCTTTTGTTGTTCAGTTATCCATTTAAGCATTTATTGAGCACTTGAGTACCAGGTACTAAGGGAATGACACAAATTTTCTATAGGAGAGGTGGTGGCACATCTTGGAGGGAATGACTTTTAAAGGATGAGTACTATAACTACTACCAGGGCACAGAGGGGAAGTATTTCACTCCAACCACGGCAAAGAGCTGAACCAATTATATGCTTATGTGTATGTTAGGTGATGATGGAGGGGAAGTGGGTAGAAGCCAGCCACCACTAAGTAGCTTTAATTTAATCTAGGCAACAGAGTACTTTAGGAAACTTTGACATAGGGTGAAGAATGACAGTGGTAAAAACAGTACATTGTTTTTTAATTATGGCCATTCTGACACAGGTAAAGAATGCACTATAGGAGCTTTGGTGGAAAGTTATAAGGAGCCGAAGGGGAATAGTAACAGGAATGAAATTGAAGGGACAGATTTGAGAAATATTTGAGAGAGAGAATGAAAAAACTTCGTCACAGTTCTGTTCGTGAGGGCAAAGAGTCAGGCAGAAACATATCTTTTGGTCAGACAACTATGTATTGGCAGCCCATTCGTTCATTCTCAGACACGCTGAGTTATTGGCGGATGGGGGACATTCTCGTGAACCTCTGGTAGGATTCCAGAGCTGAGAAAAGTGCTGAGGGTATAGATCAGAAGTAGAGTGCTTGCCTAGCATGCATGAGGGCCTGAGTTCAATATCCAATATGGGGAGGGGATCAATACATTTAGGCAGTAGATCTAAACAGACATTGCTCAAAAGAAGATATACAAATAATTAACAAGTATCAGAAAGAACCTTCATCATCACTAGTCATCAAGAAAATGCACCTCAAAACCACAATGAGATTTTACTTCATCCCAGTAGGAACAGTTACTATAAAGAAAGACTAACGTAAGTGCTGACTGATGAGGATGTTGCAAATGTGAATCACTGCACAATACTGGTAGGAAAGTAAATTAGCAGAGCTACTGTGGAAAATATGGAGTCTCCTCAAAATTATAACTACCATGTGACCCAGAAATTCCACTACTGTGTGTATATTCATAGGAAATGAAGTCAGTCTGTCAAAGAAGTATCTTTATTCCTATGTTCATCATTATTTACAATAGCCAAAAAATAGAAACAACCTAAGTGTCCATTGACTGATGAATGGATAAAGAAAATGCAGCACATACATACCATGGAATAGTAATTGGCCATAAAAATGGAACCCTAATAGTGGCAACCTAGATGGAACTGGGGATCATTATGTTAAGTGATATAAACTAAGTACAGAAAAAGCAGTACCATATGCTCTCACTCATCCATGCAACCCAAAAAAACTAATGTCATAGAAACTGAAAACAGTGCATTGATTACCAATGGCCAGGGAGAGTAAGGTGGGGAGAACCAATGGGGAAAAGTTGATCTGTGGGCACTAAGTCACCGTTAGATAGAAGCAAGAAGTTCTGATGTACTGTTGCACAATTAGGAAACTACAGAGAGCAAAAATGTACTGTACATTTTAAATACTAGAAGAAAAGATTTTTCAAAGTTTTCACCATCAAGAAATGGTAAATGTTTGAGGGGATAAATGTTTAACATGATTTAAACATTATGAAATGTGCACACATACTGAAACATTACAGGGCACCCTATTAATACGTAGATTTGTGTGTGTGTGTGTGTGTGTGTGTGTGTGTGTTTGAGACAGGGTCTCACTATGCAGTTCAGGCTGGCCTTGAGCTCACTTTATAGCTCAGGCTGTTCTCGAACTCAAAATGATCCTCCTGCCTCAGCTTCCCAAGTGCTGGTATTACAGGCATGTGCCAACACGCATGGCTAATATGTGGAACTTTTATGTTTCAGTTAAAATAAAATTTAAAAAAATTTTAAAATGCCTCTTAAAAATAAATATAACTGAGACAAAAGATCTAAAGCACAAATAAAGATCTGGAGCTCATTCCCCACTCCCAAATGTATGCCTCTTTCCTTTGTGTGCCTGCGCTCCCCTCTTGAGTGAGTCTTATTATCTTTCTCAATAAATCTTTCCCACTCTTAACCTCCATTGTTCCTTGGAATTCATTCTTCGATGAACACAAATTCAACACATCAGGTTAGGAGTTATATCTCTTCTATATCATCTTGCAGGCCCCAGCAGGACCTCAGGAAGGAGAACAGATGCATTCTCAATTTTGGAGAGACTTACATGGGTCTCATCTCCAAGGCTAGAAAGGCCAACTCCCTCAGCTCAAGAAACAATCATGGAAGAATGATGTTGCTGATTCAACAAAACTTTTAGAAGTCTAAGATCTACTCAGTTTGATCAACTTGTAAGATCTGGAAGACATCAACACAGGTAGTTGAAATCTCAGAGTAGATGATTTCACGTAGGAAATAAAAAAATACATCCAATATGTTTTTAAATTTCTTCTTGGCTTGAGGGAGTCTGCCGCATACAGTGTAAGTTTCAAACTTACTAATTCACTACTCAACCTCCAGTGACTAGCAAAGTGTCTGATGTAACGTTTTATTTTATTTTATTTATGTATTTATTTATTTTGATACAAGGAACCCAACTCACAACCTTGCTCTTGCCAGGCAGGCACTGTGCCACTGAGCTATATCCCTGGCCTATTTATTTTAAACAATTCAATAATTATTTGTATGAACATGCCTATTGCTTTAGATTTAAGAATAAAATAACATTCTAAACAGGATTAAGAAAAAAACCAACCAGCATAATAATATCAATAAACTCTTTAAGATTAAAGGTTCTGGCTCAACTATTCTGTATTCAGCACATCAAGGCCAAGCTTAATTTTCTGTATCATCTTTTTCTTCTCTCTTTAATCAAGTGATAAGAAATTTTAGATTTTAAAATATGTATATTTAAAAGGGCTTACCAAATCATGTCTAAATATCATCCTTTTCACTACTGTTTGATGCTCAGATTTTTTTTTTTTTATAAAAATGGACTCCTTGCTGGGTGTTATGTCACCTGTCTATAATCCTAGCTATTCAGAGCCTGAAGTAGGAAGATCATAAATTCAAGGCCAGTCTGGGTAATTTAGCAAGGCCCTGTCTCAAAATTTAAACAAGAAAAGAAAAAAAGGGTTAGGGATGTAACTCAGTGATAAATCACCCCTGATTCAGTCCCACCAAACAAACAAACACCAAATGCACCAAAAATAAAGAATCTAAAGAAAATCATCTGCCAAGGTCATAGAAAAAATCGTAAATATCCTTTATTTTAAAATTTAAAGTTGACATATATACATGGCAAGAAATGTATTTCTTGGCTTTGTTTCTGTTTCAGCAAGCTCAGGATTTTATCATAGTAACAAAGGGTATGGATCCTGCCTAGTTAGTGCAGTACTGATTTCGTGACCAATAGCCCCTCCTTCCTTCCAGCTGTTATTACTTAAATTAACTGTGTGATTGGATAAACTTGTTTCACAAACCCTGCAAAATTTGAGGAAAGAAAAATTTTGCACCGCAATCTGAAAATTATGGACCCCTCCATGCCTACAAATAGAAAAGACTTTCACAGAATTTTAGAGTCTGGAAGGTCATTAGCAATCTATTTTCCCTTTTGTTTTATTTCATAAATTATTATGTCACCTTTAAACACTGAAAATGAAATTTTCAAACAGAGTAAACTTACCCTAGCCACTTTTATTTTATATTTGCTTCGGTATTTTACCTCAGTTGTAATTACAGTATATCAATTTCCACTTAAATTTCCATACTCTATGCATACATTACATTTATCATTTTATAGAATTTATACTCTTCTATCGTTATCAGTATAATTTACTCTCCAACCCTATTGTTAGTTGCTCAGGGTTTATTTATTTATTTATTTATTTTTGGTACCAGGATTGAACTCACGACCTCGCGCTTACCAGGCAAGTGCTTGAGCTGCTAAGTTAAATGCCAAGCCCCTGCTCAGGGTTTTTACACCATGACTACAATCTTTATAGTTAGTTTGGTCAATATTCTCTTCTTTTAATTATTCCTTGCATCCTCCAAATTTATAAGCATATGTAAATCCCAGCCAGCAAAAGGCAGCCTGCTTGCCTTATTTATTTATTTACAATTTTAGTATGTATGGATAAAATTGAACCATGTTATTAGTAACTTGCCTTTTAAAAATTAACAGTAAGACCACTGACTCTTTCTTTCTTTTTTTTTTCTTCTAGTTGTATTCTTCCTTGTGAATGATCAGTTTGTAGTTTTTGCTTACTTTTAGGATCCCAGTGCTTTGGTAACATATTTATAGCAATATATTATAAAATTTAACATTTTGTATCAAAACTTTATGAGAAGGATTTTTCTAATTTAATACTCTCAATCTAGTTTCATATAGCCAAAATTTGGGAAAAAATTTTTAAATCATATCGGTCTTTACCTTAGTATTTCTCTCCTACTACTTTAGTAGTTTTTTGAGGGAGGGAGTTGTTTTTGTCTTTTAGACTAGGGTCTTGCCAGGTCACTGAGTTGCCCAGACTGGGCTCCAACTTGTGACCCTTAGAAAGTCAGCCCATTTCCTCCTGTCTCTGTCTCTGTCTCTGTCTCATCTCTCTGTGGTGAAATGTTGGTAACTGTCAAGTTGGAACATGAGTAGTTATATGGGGTCCCTTATGTTATTCTCTCAGGTGTATACTGGAAAATGCTGTAGTAACAACTGAAAAAACTGTTCTCCATTACTAAAACAATTATTTTATTTGACTTTATTCCTACTAGTTTTTCTTCTATCCTTTTCATTTTATGGCTGAGGAAACTTGGCCATGAGGTTAAAGTAACTTGCTTACCATAATGGGTCATTTTGTTCCCCTCCCAGCAAACTTAGTCACAACCACTTCTTTTTAAAACACAGCAAAAGGGCTGGGGAGTTTGGCTCAGCGGCTTAAGCGCCTGCCCTGGCAAGCACAAGGTTGTGAGTTCAATCCCCAGTGCCGCAAAAAAATAAAAAAAATAAAAATAAAACAGCAAAAATGCCCAAAGTCAGGGTTATTTGGAAAGGACTAGAATTCAAATAAAGAAAATTGGGTTGGTAGATCCCACACGACTGGTGCTTATTTCCACAAACTGGTTTGTTTGGTTTTTTGTTGCTGTTTGATTGGCTTTGGTTGTAGTAGGGATTGAACCCAGCACCTTTGCACTGAGATACAGCCCCAGTCTTTTTTTTTTTTTT
>RJWM01051669.1:0-10356 GCA_004363535.1 Dasyprocta punctata
TCAGGCTTGAACTCAGCTCCTTGACCTCCTACTGATTTGAACTTGGTTTCACTTCACATTTACACTGGAAATGTCCAGATGGAGCCAGCTCACATCTACTCTGAATTCCACATTCATCTGATCCCTCTCTAGGTTGGCTACTGGCCAGTTGCTCTCTCCAGGGGTGCATCAGATACTGAATAACTCACCAGCCTCTGCCGTCTGCTGCATCCACTGTTCCATTTCACTGGTGCATTTCTCTGTGGAGGCCACTGGGGTCACTAGTAGTCACCATGCATCTACAGGTTTCAACCATGCCTCCAATGCAGTGAGTCATGGCTCAGGGAGTAAGTACCACTTACAACCTCCTCCTTCTGCATTGAAATGTTTCTCTTCACTCTCCTGGTGGGTTTCAGTCCTCATTTCAGAACCTTGCCAGAATCTAGGGACCCACTACCCTTCTTCTATTCCTCACATTGCTATTCCAGCATCTGGACACCACATCTCAGAGAGGCTATTTCTTTGCTGTTCATCACTCCATCACCTTCCCAAAAGTCGAGATATTCGTTAAAACAGGAACAAACTTAAACAATTCACATTTTTTTTAAATTTCAGAGCATACTGCAAAGCTACAGAAATTGAGACATGAGATTAACATAAGAATAAGCATGTAAATAAAGAAAATATAATTTTGGGTCCAGAAATATATCATCATGCATATACATATTTTTTTCAATTGATTTTGAGGGGAATGCTAAGGTATTTCAGTGAGAAAAGAGAAATTCACATGAAAATTTGTGTCTGGACATGTGAAATGACACATGAAAAAGAAAAAAGTTGTAATTATACTGTGCATTATACAAAATTAACTCAGAATGGATCAAAGATTCAAAAATAATATAACTGTTAAATTCTTAGAAAAAACACAAGCATATGAGTTTGGATTAGGTAATTTTTTCTTAGATATGGTACCAAAAGTAAAATGAAAAAAGATGGGAAAAAGAATAAAAGTTAGATAAACATGATTTTGTCAAAATTTAAAATGTTCATGCTACAGAAGAACACTATTGAAAAAGTTAAAAGTCTGTGGATGTTTTAGTGTGATCGGGTGGCCCCCACTTAAGCCTCTGTAATCATGGACAGGGCTGAGTCTGGAGTTTGTGATTGGCTTGTTGTCCAGCACTGGGATTGGCAATATGAGTGTTGCACCTGCCCAGGGGTGGAGCTGACATGCAGTATAAGGGCGGGAGGAAGGTGTGTCTTCCCTCTCTCACTCAGGTTCACACCTTGCTCTTTGGTGACCTCCATGAATGACTGCTCTGCCTTGCTGCCCTGCCTTGCAGCCAGCTGAACATTGATTGAAACTTCCAAGAACTGTAAAAAATAAACCTTTCCTTCCCTAATTTTGGGTATCAGATATGCTGTCTCAGCAATGAATGAAAAGTAACCAAGACAGAATTTGGTACTAGAGGAGTCGGATCTTTGCTATTCTAAACCTGACCTTGTGGTTCAAGAGCCTTTGGAAATAGCTTGTGGGAAGAATTTGGAAAGATTTGGAAATGTTGCCCAAAAGAGTGGTACTGGAACAGCTTAGGTTGTTCTGTAGGGGAGATTCTGGTCAGAACTCAGAAGACCAGAAGGTTGATAGAAAGCCTGCCAGTAAAGACCAGGCTCAGGAGGTTTCTGCTGGGAAGATGGACTACATTGGTTGTTGGACTCCACACAATGTGTGTTATGGCTTGACAGAAAGTTTGTCTGTATTTTTCTCATCTCCAGAGACTTTGCCTGAGACTGAGATTAAGGGCAATGGACTGATTAATCTGGTAAAGGGAATTTCAAGGCAGTCCAAAGCTGAGGTGGTGGCATGGCTATTGTTGGGGGGGCTTTTAGCCAGAATTATGTTGTGAATCAAGAGCAATGAGCACAGAAAGGTGATTTAAAATGTTGTGAGTTTGACCAGAAAGCTGTAGACAGTAAAGATAGAGCTGAGACCTCAATTGCTGAGAAGGAACAGAGAAATAAAAAAGATGGCCTAGGGCCATCCTGGGTAGCAGTGGGTCTTCACCTTTTGTAGCCTCAAGCCAGCAAAGGTGAAAGAATTTGCTCAGAGGAAAAAGCCACAGAGTGCCATGTTCCAAAGTAGCAACAGAGGCCACAGGAGGGTCCAAAATGACGGCAGCCTCACCAGATTCCAGAATGGTTGTGGCATAGAGAAGATTTTCCACACAATCAGGTTCAGAGAGCTCAGTGATCCAGGCACTTGACCCACCCCTACAGCCAAGAGAGAGGAAAGCCTGGCTACTGCTTTACCTGGCAGCAGACCTTGGCAGCATCCATTTGGTGCTGGTTTTAAGTGCAAGGAAAATGGACAAATTCTAAGGGTAAGGCATTTTCCACCCTGGTTTCAGAGGGCAATATGTAAAGATGTAAGGGTGAAGCCAAGAGTGTGATGGAAAACCCAGAAGTTTAAAAAAGCCAGGAATGTGGATCATCCAAGGAAAGCTACAAAAACCAAGCAGAGTGAGCTTAAGAGAGAGGCTTTGAAAAATGGAACCCCTGGAATTGCCACAGGGGTGGAATCACTCAAGCCTTTTGGAGCTTGCAAGCAGATTGCTTCAGATGCTGAGTGTAGAACTCTAGGACTTAACATTTGCCCTGCGGGATTTTGGACTTGCTTTGGTTCCAATGCTTTGTATTCCCATTAGTAACTTTTGAAATGATAATGTTTATCTTGTGCCTTTACATGTTGGAAATGTTTAACCTTGTTTTCATTTATACAAGGGTTTATAGTTAAGAGTTTTCCATAGATCTTGAAGGAGACTTTGGACTTGCAGTTTTCAGCAATGCTGAAACTTTTAGGACTTGGGCAAATCTTGGAGATGGACTAATTGTCTTTTGTATAAAGGATGCACATGAGTCTTTGGGGGACAAGGGGTGGAATTTTATAGTGTGATTGGGTGGCCCCCACTTAAGCCTCATGTAATCATGGACAGGGCTGAGTCTGGTGTTCATGATTGGCTTGTTGTCTAGTGCTGGGATTGGTAATATGAGTGTTGCACCCGCCCAGGGGTGGAGCTGACATACAGTGTAAGGGCAGGAGGAAGGTGTATCTTCTCTCTCTCTTGGGTTTGCACCTTGCTCTTTGGTGACCTCCATGAATGGCTGCTCTGCCTTGCTGCCCTGCCTTGCAACCAGCTGAATATTTATTGAAACCTTCAATAACTGTAAGAAATAAACCTTTTCTTCCCTAATATTGGGTGTCAGGTATTCTGTCTCATCAATGAGTAAAAAGTAATCAAGACAACAGAGCAGAACAAAATATTTGTAAATCATAGTTTTTCTAACAATGAACTTTTATCTAATATGCACAGAGTATTTTTAAGACAAAATGGGGCACTGACCCCAATAGAATTTCTTCAGAAAATATATGCTAATGCCCAGTGAAAATATGGGAAATAATCAACATTACTAGTCCTCAGAAAAATGCAAGTAAAAGTCATGAGATATCACTTCACACTTACTATGCTGGCTACAATAAAAAGATAGGTATTAAGAACTGATGAGGATGTAGTAATGTTGGAAAATTTAATACACTACTAATGAAATGGTACAGCCACTTTGACAAACTGCCTGGAAGTTCATTAAAACGTTAAACATAGGATTACCATATGAATCAGAAATTCTACTTCCTAGTATCTATTGACCCAAGAGAAGTAAAATCATATATCCACATGAAAATTTGTACATGAATATTCATGCTTGCATTATTTATCATAGCCCTAAAGTAAAAACAATGAAATGTCTATCAGTTGGTGAAAGGAATGGGCAAATAAGCAACAATCCTTAATATGTATTTGCTCCAAACAGAGTATCAAAATATTTGTGGCAAAAATTGACTGAAATCCAAGGACAAGTAGATTAATCCCCTATTATATTTGGAAATTTCAAGTTCTATAAGAAATGAATGGATTCAGCAAACAGAAAATCATTAAAACCACAGGTAAGCTCAACAAATGGAATCAATCAAGTGGAAGTAATTGACATCTATTGACAGCTTCATTCAACAACAGCAGGTTATACATTTTTCTCAAGTTCACATGAAACATTCACCAAAATAGGTCATACTCTGGGTAATAAAACACATCTTAACAAATTTAAAAGAATAGAAATAAAATCATACATTAGTTGTTCTCAGACACCAATGAATTGAAATTAATGATCAATAACATGAACTAACTTGAAAAGCATGAAGTATGGGAAATTAAATGACACACTTATAATTAATACATGGGCCAAAAAAGAAATCTCAAGAGAAATTTTAAAGTATTTTGAATTAAATTGAAAACACAACTTGTCAAAATTTGTGGAATGCATCAGAAGCATTGCTTAGGGGGAAATTTTTAACTTTGAATGTACATATAAGAAGACTGAAAGGTCTAAAGCCAATGTAATATTTTCTCTTATTAATTAGAAAAAGAAAAATAATTAAAACAATCTAAATAGAAGAGCAAAGAAATAGTAAAATTTAGAAAAGCAATCGAAGTTAAAAATAGAAAATTAAGACAGAAAATAAATGAAAATAAACACTTATTTTTAAATAAATAAATAAGATTGACAAGACTAAGATAAAAAGAGAATAAAAGTTATTGAAATCAGAAATTAAAGAGTACAAATCACTACAGATTCTCTCGACAGTAAGATGTTACTCAAGGCTAGACATAGTGTAACGTGCCTGTAATTCAAGCACTTAAGGAACTGAAGAAGGAGACCAGTTTTTAAAAGACACAGTCTATCAAAATTCATGTCAAAAAAATAAAACATCTGATCTGGCCTACGTCTATTAAAGAAATTGAATAAACAATACTCTAATAAAACAGAAAGCATTAAGACTAAATGAATTCTTTGGTGACTTCTTCCAAAACTTTATGAAACATATTATAGAAGCTCACTATAATCCTTTCAGAAGACAACAGCACAGGAATACTACTTACTTCATTCTGCAATGCCAGGTTCGCCTTAACCTAACAAAAACTTTGCAAGAAAAAGTTGAAGACTAGTGTCTATCATCAGTTGTTTTTGTCTTTTTCAACACAATGAAAAAGAGACAAGAAAGGGAAATAAAATGTATAGTGGTTAGAAAGGAAGAAATAAAACTGCTTTTGTTTTCAAATAATATGATTATTTTTGAGAAAATTTGAAAGAAAAAACCTAACAAGCACCTGGATGGAAGTTAATGATTTTTTAATAAAATATCAGTATATAGGTTAACATCGATGGTTAGCTGGATTCAAGGACTTTTGGAGAGTTGACTGGATTGTGAAAGCATTAACCTCATCAATGGAGTAATGCATTGAGGAATTTCAAACTGAATGGGCCTTCTGGAGGAAATGGGTCACTACATGTGGCCTCAAAGGAGGTGTCTGGTTCCTGACCCCTTTCTCTCTGGCTCGTTTCTTGTTTTTTGCTTCCTGGTTGCTGTGGTTTTCTTCTGCCTTGCAGTTCTACCATGATGTTACTGCCTTGGAAGCAGCAAACTGTGGACTGAGACCTTTAATACTGTGAGAAAAAATAGACTTCCTCTCCTTTAAAGTGTGAATGTCAAGTATTTTTTCCAGTGATAGAAAGCTGACCCAATCAATGAGAAAATAATGTTTTAAATTTAAAACATAGTGGCCATTTGCATTAGCAGATCCAAAAATAAATTACTTAGGTATAAATCTGACAATCTATACAAAATTTATATGAGGAAAATACAAAACTCTTATGAAAGATACACATATAAACACAAATAGAGAATTATGTTTTGTTCATGGATAGCCTATTAGTATTATTCAGGAAACGGAATCAATAAGACAATTATGACACAGATACTGCACATGAGAGGGAAGAGAGGATTTATTATCAGAGGTGGCTCACATGAATATGGAGGCTAAGAAATTCCACAATATGCAGTTTTCAAGCTGGATAACTAAGGAAGCTGGTAGTATAATTCACTTCATGTCTGAATGCTGACAACCAGAGGAGCCAGCAGTGTAACATTCAGTCTGAGTCTGAAAGTCTGAGACCTTGGAGGGCCCGACTGGCATAAGTTTCAGGGTCCAAAGACCTGAAAACCTGGAGTTCTAATGGGAACAAGAGAAGACAGGAATTCCATGTTCACAAAAGTCATCACATTTGTCTTTCCTTTGTCTTTTTGTCTGTCTGGACCCTCAAGTTATTGAATGGTGCCTGCACATGTGGAATCCACCTTATGCAGTCCACTGATTCCAATGGCATCCTTTCCGAGAAGTACTCTTGCAGACACACACAGAAACAGTTCCACCAGCAATTTGAGAATACCTTAACTCAGCTAAGTTGACACCTACAGCTAACCATCACACATAGGAAGACTCCATACTGTCAAGTGCCAGATCTTCCCTGCTTGATCTACAGATTCAGTGCCCTCTCAATCTAAATCCCAGCAAGTTAATTTTTGTGTCAACATGTTAAATCTAAAAGTTTTTATAGGGATACAAAAGGCCCAATAACATATTTAAGAGGAACAAAGCAGGAATACTGACACTACCTGACTTTAAAATTTGCTATAAATCTACAGTAATCAAGGCACCATGGCATTATAAAAGGAGTAGATAATAGATCAATGGAACTGAGTAGGGATCTCAGAAATAGACTCACATAAATATAATCAACTGACTTTCAAAACAGAAGCAGAGGCAGTAGTCTTTTTAATCTATAGTGCCAAAACAGCTAGATATTCACATAAAAATAAATCAAGACACAAACCTTACACTTTTCTCAAAAATGAACTCAGAATGAAGCACAGGCCTAAATATAAAATATAAAACATTTAAAAGCCCAAGAAGATATCACAAGAGAAAAATATAGATCCATTGGTTTTGGTGACAATTTTTTAGACACAGTAACAAAAGCACAGTACATGAATGAATAAATTTGTAAGCTAGGCATCATTAAAATTGAAATTCTCTGTTCTGCTTTTTCCAAAATACACTATTAATAGGATGGAAAACAAGCTGCTTGTTTTCCATTCTGTTATAGGAAATATTTATAAAAGTCTTATCTGATAATGCACTATTAACTAAAATATAAAAAGAACCCCCAAAACTCAACAATGTGAAAGTAAACAAACAAAAATTGGCCAAAACCTTAACGTACATATCACCCAAAAAGTTATTCAGATGGCAAATACATACATGAAAAGATTCTCTGTTATTTTTCGTCAGAGAAATGCCAATTAAAACAGCAATAAGATCTTACTACCTACTTATTAGAATGGTCAAAATCACTAACACTGACAAACTCCAACTGCTAGCAACAATATGTAACAAAAATAACTCTCATTCATTGCTGACATAAATGCAAAATGGTATAACCAGTTTGGAAGACAGCTCAGCACTTTCTTACAAAACTAAACATACTCTGACCATACCATCTGGCTATTATGTTCTTGAAATATTTACTTAAAATAATTGGAATCTTTTGTCCACGCTAAAGCCCACACATGGATATTAATAGCACCTTTATTCAGAGCTGCCAAAACTAAGCAACTAAGACGTCTTTTAGTGGATAAATGGATCAGTAAACAAATAATGTTACGTTCAGAAAATGAAGAAATATTCAGTGTTGCAAAGAAATGACCTATCAGGGTCTAGAGGTTTGGCTAAAAGGTGGAGTACTTGCCTAGCATGTGTGAAGCTCTGAGTTTGATTCCCCAACACTGTAAACAAACAAACAAGCAAAACAAATGAGCTATCAAGCCATGAGGAACATGGAGAAATTTAAATACATATTACAAAGTGAAAGAAACCACCTGAAAAGGCTATATGCTGTATGATTCCAACTATGTGATTTTCCAGAAGAAACAAAACTATAGAGACAGTGGAAATGTCAATGATTGCCAGATGTTGGTGGGAAAGGAGGAATGAACAAAAGGAATACAGAAAATTTTGGGGGAGAGTGCTGTAAAGCTAGATATGTGTCTTTATGCATCTGTACCAGCTCAGAGAACATACAATGGTAAAAGTGACCTCTACTGTAAAAGATTCGGGGTGATAAGTGTTAATGTAGATTCATCTGTAGTGTTACTTGTGTCATTCTGTTGGAGATAATGATAATGAATATCATAGTTAATTTTCTTGTTCCTGAGACAAAATGCCCAACACCCAAAGTTAAATGAGGAAAGATTTATTTAGATCACAGTTCATAGTTGACTGGCTCCAAGACAGAATGGTTCCAGGCATAGTGGTATGGCAAAGGGGTAGCACAGAGCAGGCAGGCAGAAGGCATCATGCAGCAAGGGACAAGGGACCCACAACTCTCTTTCTATGCCTTATATTTTATCCAACCTACCCACCCTTAGGACAGATATCACTCAAACCCAGGACAGGACACCCTTAATCCTGCCAGGACTAAACCAAACCAATCAGTGGACTGATTTAGTAATCACGCACTCTTGATTCCAGCATCTCACACTCTGGATCCAGCCACCTCTGAAAAGCCCCACCGATGACTACATGTGGCTTTGGGGGGGACAATGAGACACAAACCATATCAGTGAGGGAGGCTGCCTATCATTGTTAGCTAGATATTATTTAGCCTAACAAATTATTAAGTTCAGTTATGTATCATGAGACTCCATTAACATGTTGAAGTAATATATGTAGTATCAGACAGAAGCATGTTCTTATTTTCAAATTGTAGGGGAAAAAAAGTGCAAATACCCAAGATCCTAATTTCTTTTTTTAATTTTATTTTAAAGATAGTAAAATCCAACAAAGCATAACCACAAAGTCAATCAAAACAAAGCAATAGAAAGTCAAAGCAAGATACTAGCAAAACAATAACTACTATAGTATATCTTGCTGTCTTCACAATAGTTAATCATTCCACCAGGTACAGTAAAATCAAACCAAAAACAAAACATAATAAAACCAATTAAAATAGAATATGAAATAAAGCAAAAAATATTAATCAGAATAAAACAAAACCATGAGAACAATATTGGGCCTCGACACAAGACAGAAGGGAATCCCCCACATTTGCTACATTGCATACTGTCATCCTCCCAAGAGATGCTAGACTGCTGACCCAAGGCCTGCAAAATCAACCAAACAATACAAGCATTTAGTTGCTTTATGTACCTTAGTTGCTATCAACTTAGCCGGTCCTCTGAACCAGCTTACAGGGTGGGGGGTGTCTTGATTCTCAGTCCATGCACTGGTAGGCACATGGGAGGCACAGATCTTTCTGCTCTTGGAGTCCATGCCAGTTGTACCACTCACCAGAAAGGCAGGCTAGTTGTCTTCTGGTTGGATCCTCCCTGACCATGATCCCAATTCTTGCTACATTATCTCCTCTTTCACACTGTGAACCTGGGACATTGTTAGGACCTATTGTCTGAGAAAGCACAGATATGACCTTGGTGTGCACGTGGCTTGCATGCTACACAAGCACCACTGGAAAGTGGAAAGTAAATGCACTGTTATCCATCTTGGGGCAACCAGGAAATACACTGGTACCAAAAACCCCCAGCAGAAATATTTTCAAGTACCACTCCTAATTGTTTATTTTGCCTAGAAGGAGAAATTGCTTGAGGTCAAATTGTGTATACATTCAGAGTCTGTGACTGCTGGTTTGGCTGTATGGTTGGGGCATTAGAACAAAATTTGAAAAGTGGTAACATGAATGTCAAGGAAAGATGTATGCCCTCTATAATGAGCAAAAACAAGAAGGTATTTGTGTCCCAGGTAGATGCTCATGAAAGGGTGACCTCAATATTCAAGTGAAGTCCACAGTCAGCTCTTTCCTAGC
Organism: Dasyprocta punctata; assembly: GCA_004363535.1. Taxonomy (NCBI): domain Eukaryota; kingdom Metazoa; phylum Chordata; class Mammalia; order Rodentia; family Dasyproctidae; genus Dasyprocta; species Dasyprocta punctata. The sequence goes on from RJWM01051669.1 coordinate 9,808, forward strand.
TAATTTCAGTGATTTCCTCCTAGATTCATTAACAAAGTGTTCATTCAGCAGGAAGGAAGGCTATGCCTTGGCTCAGAAACAGGGATTTTTATTCGTCAAAGGTAGCCTGTCTATGGGCACTCCTGAGTGACCAGAATGTTAGCAGAAAAGATAAGCACCGAGTCCTTGAAACAGCACCATTCCCTGGGCTTACCAGCCTGGTAACTGATTATATGTTGGTTACATCATGGAAAGAGTTGTGGTTCTTTTTTTCTTACTGTAATTAATATAGATTTAGAAAAGATGAAATTACTTACTCTAGATTTGAATTTGCTTTCCCAGAATTCAATGTGTGTGTGTGTGTGTGTGTGACAACTGCTGTTAATGGACTTAAGAGAATTCCTTGCTCACCATTACACAATTCCACACAAAATTGCTTCTGATCAGGGAACTTAACTTCCTAGCAAATGAATGTAACAATGCATTCAGATTCATGGAACTCACTGGATTTACAATGTTCCCATCAGCCTGGAGAATCCAACTTTGAACAATGGTGGGAAGACCTTTTGG
>RJWM01051670.1:0-10356 GCA_004363535.1 Dasyprocta punctata
AAAAACTCTCAGATACCTTCAAGAGAGAGAGTTAATATCTATAATATATAAAAGAATTGAAAGAAAATTAGACACCTCCAAATAAAAGACTTAACCAAAAAAAAGGCAAATGAAGTGAATTTACATTTCCTGAAGAAAAAATGGCCCATACTCTATTTACATGATAAAACATTCAGTATCTTTAGCCATTACAGCAATGTAAATCAAAGAGGTGAGATTTTATTAGTCAGAAAGAATGGCTATTATCAAGTGAAATAAATCAGACACAGAAGTATATACATCACACAATATCTTTTGCATGGGAAATTCAAAATATAAACAAAGAACATAATAAGAATACATCATTGGAAATAGAGAGATAGAGTTTGCAAGATGGGACTAAGACATAGAGGGAAAAAGAAGCAAGGGGAAGGGAAAAGGATGAAAAATAATTACTATGTGTAACAACTTCCCACATGGAATGTAATCATTATGTATTGCAGACATGCACTATGTAAAACATAAAAATTAAAAAGAGTATGTCCACTGTAATAAAAAAGGAATGCAAAAAAAAATTATAAATACTTTGTTGGGGAAAAAAAACACTTCACTCATTAGGCAGGAATGCAAAGTAATACAACCATTGTGAAAACCATATGTAGATCCTTTGATTTGAGCCAAGTTTATTTAGTGTTAAGATCATGACAGTACAGTCTTGCATACATACTTATGTTTATTGTGGGATAATTGATAAAAGCTCAATTTTGGAGATGGCCTATATGCCCACTGAGAGATGAATGTATGCATAAACTAATGTATTTTTCAGCCATGAATAGAAGATAAATTTCAGCCTTCCATGATTGATGTATTTTGAAAGCATAATGCTAAATGAAATAAATATGAGATGTGGAAGGTTAAATATTATATGGTTTTTGTTAAGTGAAAAATCCAATATAAATAATTTAAAGTCCAAAATTAAATGAGGATGATATGAAACAGGGAGAAATTCTTTGTGGAGACGGGAAGGAATCTGCGGTTAGAGGGAAGGGTAAGGATGGGAAAGAGAAGAGGAAGTAGAAATAATTAAGACCAATTTCCAAAGATTAATGTAATTCTTCTGTATCATGAACATAATAAATAAAAAGTTAAATCTGAGAGAAACTTTAATTGCTTCTATTTACGTTTAAACATGAGGATTCCTTGTTAGTTGCTACATAATTATTTCCTTTATGTTTATAAATGCCAAGATGTATTTCTTCTCTCAAGCAAAGTGTATACATTTGTATAATTCAGTGATAAACTATTGGATGCTGTCAAAGTAAAAGTCATTCTTACACAGAGAGTGTTTAATTAAAACAAGTTATGCAATCCAGGCAAAGCCCTTTTGTGGTTATAGGGATGGAGAATACTGCATTAGAGACAGGATTAAACAGTGCAAAAGCCACACAGAACAGATTTTCTTATCACAAGTAGGGATAAACTAGAAAAACAAGAATTGAATATAGATATGAGGCAGCATGATCCAAAGGCAATTTAGAGGGATGTTGTATTTTTATTTTAAAATTTCTTCTTTAAACTGTTAATATACAAAGGCAATTTAGCAGGGATGTTGTATTTTTATTTTAAAATTTCTTCTTTAAACTGTTAATACATGAAGGAGATTGTTGCACAACTTAAGGCTGGTGCTCTGCAATACTTCCAAAAATTTAAAAGTATTACCTCAATGATGTTTTCACAGGCCAAAGAATTCTACACCCTCTTATGAATTCGAAAAATAATTTTAAATAAATTTTAATTTTCTGGTTAATATTGACTGGTTTATTCTGAGAGTAATTGCTTTTCATTGTTTTCCTTTTCAACAGGTTACCTATAATTTTCATGAGGAATTTCAAATTCCAAATCAATATCTAATAAGCACCTGAACAAAATACCACTGTCTTTCAAAACTCTGAAGTAAACAGTTACTGGAATACTATCTGTTGTATAATTCCAAGATAGTGGAAAGGAACCAAGTATGGCAAAACTTTTAGAAGGAAATTTAAGATAGTATATATTATAATTTATTTGTAAATGAAACTTGCATTTTGAAATTTAAAGTACCAAATCCTAGTTCTTCAGATTCCTATTTCACTGTTCTTTCCAGAATTTCTATTTCATGGGTGTAAGAAAACTTTTACAACAAAATTCAGCAAAAAATGCCTTAATCATCAATAGTTAAGTGCAATTGAATCATTATAATCACAATAGCATTCCAGTAATTCCATACACTAAAATTTTTTTTAAATTTTTCTTCTCCTTAAAATGGTAAAAATTTTGTCTAAAATTTTTCTAGAGAAATATGCAAAGAAATAGGAAGAAGATAAAATTTATCTTCAAAAGTTTTATATCACTTCTTATTTTGCATTTGAAAATGAGTTCTGTAAAATAATTATTAGATTATCTACAGAGATACAAAATCATGTAAAATAATTTTTACAGCTATGTAAAATTAATATAGTTCTGTAAGTAACTGTTAAACTACAGAATGATAAAAAGCAAATTATTTTTAAATTGCAATACAGCATTTAAAACAGCATAAATACATTTACTATAATTCTGAAACATATAGTATGTTTTACAATATATAATGTCTTAAAACATAATGTTATCTCAAAATAAGCTTGATATTATTTTCATTTAGTTTCTGTGAAAAGAATTTGACAAGTGATAATGCCTGATTATTTATTTAAAATCAACAAAGGTGTTAAGTAATACTTGTTCCACCCAGAAGCAAAAGAAAAACATACAGAGAAAAGGGTAGAAAAATACAAGAAAAATGGCAAAGGCAAAATTTCAGAGACTGCACAAGAAAAAAATGAATAAATGTGCAGGAGACATTAGAATGTAAAATTGATTAATTTGAATTAGTAGGCTGGCCTAAATTCTCCTACGTATATTCTACATTCTGCAATCAATTAATGAACCACTCTCTTCAGAATCGCCATTCTATCTGTTTAAAGTATTTCCTTAAGTTTTACTTTTAATCAACGTTCAAATTGCACCAGAGAATAAGTCTTCTGATATCTGACTTACTACTATTACCACAGCACTAATCTGAAATTGGATTTGTTTTAGGTATGTCTTACCTGAATTCTCCAAAACAATGTTCTTTAAAGTATCATTTCTTAAGTACATTTTGGCTAATCTTCAGAGAGAATTCAGTATATGGAAATATTTTCATTAATTCATTAACTTTACAGATAATGCTTACCTATATATACAAGATACTAAATATATTTTTGACATGTAATTGAAACTACAAACCCATGAAGTGAGTAATTTTACTCAATATATTTCTGAGCAAAATATCCATTATTGGAAGTTAGAAGTCAATGAATAGATATTTTGCCTACTTCTCATAGGCGATGTAGCAGAGTAAGTTATCTTACGTCAAACTGCATTTCAAAATTGATCACAGATAGCAAGGCCAGTAGGAGGTTACACTTCATGCAAGAGGAGATAGGTTCCCGTTCTAGGATATCAAAAAATAGGTAGGACATATAAGCACAAGCACATATAAGTTTAATGTAAAAATAAGAGGCAATGATGCACAACTGAATGTATGGAGGTACTGACAAGTTACAGCCTAGAACAAGAAAACGCATGAGGAAAACATAGTTACAATTTTTTCAATTTTTTATTTAGTATATGAATATATTCCACAATGAATATATTCATCATGGGATATTGATATGTATATATGTGATATATATATAATATGCTTATGTATATATCAACTTGATCCTCTTTCCCTACCCTCCTCTCCCTCTCTCGGCTTTTCCCATCCCCAGATCCCCTTCCCATCTCCACGAACTCTCCTGCTGTTTTTATATCATCTTTAATTTTGTTCTTTGAATCATTTATATTTTAGGTTTCTCTTGTAAAAGAAATCACACAACATTTAACTTTCTGTATCTGGTTTATTTCACTTAATATCATGAACTCAAGGTGCATCCGTCTTCTTCCAAATGACTATAATTTATCATTCTTTATAGCTAATAACCCTCATATCTCTATTATCTATCTGTATATTTATCTACTTATCTGTTAGTGGGCACATACATTGCTTAGCAACCATTACAAATGGTGATGCTGTGAATATGGGTATGAATGTGTTACTGTAATACCATGTTTCACAGATTAAATTTGAGGTTCTAGAGAGAAAGGTTTGCATGCCTCTGGTCATCATGGAAATCAACTACAAGAGATATTAAAGAAATATTAGTAGATAAGTATTAAATTTTGTCTTTAGTTTCATTGAGATCATCTATGGAGATTACAGAATGAAAAATCATTTGGATTTGGATTGACTTCTATAAAATAAAATATAAGTGATACCTAGAAACAGTTTAGGTAGCAGAAGACAAGGATTAGATAGGAGAAATTCATAGAATACATGGTTTTAAAAAGAAAGAGTAATCAAAGTTCAAATAATTCTGTAAGTTAAGGTCTGTAAGCCTCCTTGACATGGGACATTTAATTCTTTGGTAAGTATGCTTTGGTGTATACTTCACTATCTCCTATAGTCTACCAACATGGTAGTGAACTAAGCAGACATGACTGTGTTTCATCATGTAGAGCACATCTAACGGGGAAGACAAGGCAGAAAGAAAAACAGCCATCCTAAATCATGAAGATTTGTGAATAAAGAAGAGTAAGAGTTTCAAGAGAAAAGAAGTTTCATAATTGATATTTGAAAATTCTGACAGGTGTATCTGAGTAAATGACAAAGAAATTCAGATCTCAAATCTGGTAATTTAAAAGTGACTCTAGCGAGTATTTTTTCAAGGAGATATACAGGTCAAATTCACACAGAAGTAGGTTGAAAATTTAATATTTCATGAAGAATTCAATTCGTTTTAAAGAACATTGAAAACAGGAAGATAAAATGTGATAATGTGGAATGCCTGTGGTGTTGTATTCACTTAGTCATCATTAAGATAATAATGAAAAAATGCACACAAGATGAGAGAGATAGCTTAGTGAATGCCAGAAGACAAAGTCATCTGGAAAACTAGACTATCCATTAGATGCATGTGCTGGAAGAATAGCACTGCGGGAGAGAGATAGAAGGAGAAAACTTTTAAAAGACAGTATCACAAGGAGTGAGAAATAAAGCAGTACTTTATAAATTACAGTTGCACCTTAGATTTTGCTCTGGAAGTGGAATAACATCTGTATATTGTGAACTGTAATAACATACTCAGATTCAGAATATTTATCAGGACTACTATTTGGGGTATAGACTGTGAAGGTTTAGAAAACAAGAATAAAAGTCAGCAAAATGTTTAGAAATTTACTTCCTCTAGGCAAGATACTATAAAGACTTGTAACAGAGAATTGGCAGGAAAACTGTTTACATTCTGCTTAAATATTAAAATTGAATCCAGTGAAATTTTCTGATGTAGAGGGCATAGCAGATTTGACATGCAAGAGAATTGAATAATTGCAAAATTTTAGATCTGAACAATTGGGATAATGCAGTTCACATTAAATGAAACTGGAATGGAGACTTCAGATTTCAGATGTGCACAGATTAGACTTAATGCATCTATTAAAAAATATATGCATTAAGTAATATACGAAACTTAAACTTGAGGAAGAAATCATAAATTTGTTAACTACAACAAAAGATAACAGAACAATCAAAACAAAGCAGTAGAACTGGCATAGAACTTCAGACAGAGATACTATGAAAACAGTAGCTACTATATTGTACGTTGCTACTTTCAGAATACTTGACCATTCCATCAGGCATAGCAAAAACAAACCAAAAACAAAACACAATAAAACCAATAAAAACAGGATGTGAAATGAAAAAGAAAAAACAAAACACAAAAAAAGGAAACGAAAAATTAACAAAATTAAGCAAATTAATGACAATAATATTGAGGCTCAAAGACAAGACAGAGGACAATCCCACCTATTGCCACACTAGAAAATGTCATCTACCCAAGAAATGCTAACACTGTGGGCACCAGGCCTGCAAAACAATCCAGTAATAAAAGTATTTGTAACCCAGTTGTCATGAACCCAGCAGGTTCTCCGGGCAGGCAGGATGCTGGCGGGGTGGGTAGGTCCTTGATTCATAGCCCGCGCACAGGCAGGCCTATGGGACATCATTCTTTCTCTCCTCCTGGAGTCCGCAGGGTTGCGCAGACTCACCAGGGAGGCGGGCTGGCTTGCTTCTGGTTGCGGCCTCTTGCTCCAACATGGAGGGTTCGCAGGAGGCACATAGTTCTCCCCCTGGGTTCCACGCGGTGGAGGTCGCGCAGACTCACCAGGGAGGCAGGCTGACTTGCTTCTGGTTGCGGCCTCTCGCCCCAACATGGAGGGCACTATCTTTGAAATAAAATTTAAAAAAAAATTAAGGGAAAATCTTCCAATAGAAGGAAAATAATACCACATGGAAATATGAATCCATAAAAAGGAATGAAAAATGGTGACAACAGTAAATATAAGAAGCAAATGTTTTTAACTTATGAAAAAGCATTTTAAAGGATACTTGTCTAATTAGAGAAACATTAATTGTAAAAATGTGCTACTTAAAACAAATAGAGAAATAAATTTTATGATAGCAATAGTACAAATGACAACAGGAAGACAATTTTAATTTTTTACAATATATGTGTTATATTGTGATAAGCCAAATATATACACTATAAATCATTAGAAAAACTGAGGAATTGTTATTAACACAATAATGGAGATAAAATACAATCCCAAAAAATATTATATTAATATAAAATGAAACAGGAACAGAAAAAACGAGGACAGATAAAAGGGACAGATAAATTCCAATATGAGTAAATTTATGAACAACTATACCAATAAAATGCTAAATATTAATGATTTATGAATTTCAATTAAAAAGCAGAGAATTCACTTTTGATAATCAAAAGTATGGCTCAAATATATGCTATCATTAAAAAATTCAGCTTAAAAACATTGGAAATCAGTATGAAAAAATATACTATAGACTCATTAATTAAATGAAGTCAGAGAGCGTATATTAATATCCATTTGATCTTGTTTTGTAAACCTATAATGTTACTATTGTGGATTTGCTGTTGTCGTTTGTTTGTCTCTTTCACTTTTTGTCTTTCTTATATGCGTCTTTTTTCTCTTAAATAAAAAAAAATTTAAGTTAGCTAACAAAATGTTATCATAAACATGAAATGGGGTGAGATGCATAATCCAGGGAGAGGAAAAAGAAAATATTTCAAGTTATAGTTTGAATGGAAGGAGGAAGTGAAAGAAATAGAAATGATGCAGAGAAGACAAAAGTAAGCAAAAATAAAACAAAAGAAAAAACTCAGTGAGCTCTACAGATAATGAGTTTTAAATGAGAAATAGCAGCAGGTAGATTTTGTTAAAGCAATGAGGAAGTAAATTCTCTGTTTCCACTGAGATAGTGATTCGCCCTCATGTCTCATAAGATCATCTTCATTCTAAGTACTCAGCAGTCATTGATTATTAATTTACTTCTTGTTATATTTTTATATGCTGTGCTTTACTAGGGCAGTTGTGACAAACTGTATTTATTTTACACCACTGTGTGCATATTTAAGTGGTTTCTGTTAATCTTTTTGTGAAAACTAATTTAATAGGCACTGTCTTTGAGCCTTAAACAACTTCTTTATAAGTTCAAAACAGAACCGATTAAGAAAAAACTGTTCATTTGTTAAATGAAAATATCCAGAAAACAAAAAAAAATGTTCACACATCTTCCAAGAGCCTATTTATTGCCAAATAGAAAACAGTGTTTTTCTGAAACAATCAGACTGACAGACACTGCTTTCCTCCTAAGAAGATAACATGTGTCCTTTCCTTGCTAATGGATGCTGGCTGGTCCTCACTGGATCGCCCCTTTTCAGACCTTTGTCAGCTTGCTGGCAGATTTCTGACCCTGGCCTCCAGATTTGCTATTCCCTTGAGAACTGAATGCAACCTTCCCATTAACTTTGGGGACTCTCCTCTGGCCTCCTATCTTTGTAGTGTTAGTGCTTTGATATTACTCATCTCACTGTAGAATTTGTTGCTTCCTTCATCTTTGAATCTGCCTAACATGACCATTGTGGGGGTAGTGAGGGAGATCAAAGGTCAGAACACACCATCTATGAACTCAAGACAGTTCATAATCACAATACCTGTGCAAGAGCTTGATCACAGTGGGAAATACTGAATTGAGAGTGTGACATTATCACACCAAGGACTTGGAGTATTAATAAGAAAACAGGAAATATTAAAACATAAAGAACAGAGTGATTTGTGCAAAAATGAATTGTGCAATGTTATGTAACATTTGGTGTTTTGTTTTGTTTTTTCCCTTCCCGTGTGTCACATGCTTATGCTAAGTTATTTCTTTTTGGGAAGTCTCTTTTTGTGACATTCTATTCTGATCTCTGCTTCTGTTTCTTCATTGTTCTATCGTGCAGACATAAAGATGCATGATAGTTTGATTTGTCTCCTTTCACTCAGTTTCTGATCATAACCACTATGATAACTCCAACAACATCCCCTAAATTGTGTTACTTGGACTTTTCCTTACAAAACCTTAATGATGCTCAAAATGTTCATAAGTAGTATTTAGAAATTTTACAATATGTAAATTATAGGTCTCATATTCAGGTTTGATATTTGTTAACAACCTTCTTAGAAAACTGTCTATTCCTGCTGTCAAAATTTTGTGTACAGTTAGGAAATTTTAGAGTTATTTTACAGACTTACCTCAATTTTGCCAAAAAGAATATTTTTTATAATTGTGTTGTGTTTGAATCATGATGGAATTCAGTTTATGATTTTATTTTATTTTTTTAAAGAGAAAAACAAAAAAATACAGAATTTCAAAACAAGATAACAGGAAATTAACATTGGTTAATATATTGCATATTGCCGTCTTCAGAGTAGTTGCTCAGATTACAAAACATAGGCATGCAAAACTGACCAAACAATATAAGGACAAACCATTCTTTTCAATGAACTAAAAGAAATTAGTAGTGTAATTACCCTAGCTATTGTGTATATACATATATCTGTGTGTGTAAATATATATATATTTTTTTTCTTTCACTTCCTTCTTCATGCCTTTCCTCCATCCCAGCTGTTTTTATCTTTTCAGCAGTTTCTTTCCCTTACACAATATCTATTGTACATTTTGAATATTATTAACTCTCTGATTTCTTACCCTAGGAAGACAATACAACGTTTCCACATGCACATCTGATGTATTTCACTTAGGAGTATGATCTCTAGTTGCATCTATTTACCAATAAATGCCTCAAGTTTATACTTCTTTATAGCTGAGTAGTACTCCATCATATCAAAATATCACATCTGTTTTATATATTCCTCAGTTGATGGGCATTTGGGTTATTTCCAAAATTGAACTGTGCTGTTATAAACAAGAGTGCACATATATTGCTGTAGTATATTTTTAATTCTTCTGGAAAGATACCCAGAAGGGGAACAGCTGGATCAAATGGAACCTCTAGTCATAGTTTTATGATGAATCTTCACACAGATTTCCACAGTAGTTGCACAAGTCTTCATTTTCACCAATAGTGAAGAAGAGTTCCTTGTACACAACAGCATGACCAGCATTTGTTATTGGTTAATTTCTTGATGGTAGCCATTCTTTCTGGGGTGAGGGGGAATCTCAATATCGTTTTATTTTGCATTTCATGAATGACTAATGATGTTGAACATCTTTTCATATGTTTATTTGTCATTAGTATTTCTTCATCTGAGAGGTCTATGTTCATCTCATTTGCTCATTTTTGTATTGAGTCTTTGAATTAGGGAGGCCTGATATTTTTTAGTTCTTCAAACATTCTACATAGAAGTCCTTTGTCTGAGGGACACTTGGCTAATTATTTTTTCTGTGGGCTGTATTTTACATTGGTCATTTCTTTTGATGCACAAAAGTTCTTCAATGAGATGAGATCTCAGTTGCTGACTCTTTAAAATATTTCCAGTGCTGTCTGGGTTTTGTTCATAAACTCTCCATTTACACCTATGGCTTCCAAATTTCTACCTACTTTTTCTTTCAGTAGATTTAGTGTTTTAATATTTCAATCTTTGACTCATTTTTACTTTAATTTAGTGCATGGTGATCAACATAGGTTTAGTTTTAGTCTTCAGCATGTGGAAAGCCAGTTTTTCCAGCACCATTTAGTTAAGGGGCAATCTTTGGTTCCTTTGTCAAAGATAAGGTGGCTTAGTGTGTTTGTAGTTGTGTCCGCATCTTCTATTCTGTTCCACTGACCCTCCGTTTTTTTTTTTTTTTTTTTTTTTCAGTATCATGCTGATTTTATCACAGAAATTTTGTAGTATAAT
>RJWM01051671.1:0-10255 GCA_004363535.1 Dasyprocta punctata
GGTGCTCACAGTTCAGGCTGTGGATGGAGACAAAGGTATCAACGACGCGATGAACTACACCATCTCCAGTGAGAACCCAGGAGTCCCCAGGCTGAGACTGGAGCAAGCGGGAGGGTGTGGGTCTCTGTCAGAGCCGCTGGAAGCAGCTGCCTGCCCTGCCTCCCTGTAGATTCCACGAGGCCTGGGTGGTTTGCTATTGGGGACGATGGTGTCATCAGGGTCAGTGGCCCTCTGGACCGCGAGCAGCTCCTGGAGGAGAACGAGGAAGTGCAGTTGCAGGTCACGGTGAGTAAGGGCTCCCGGCTGCTGTCACCTCAGACCTTTGATCTTAGTTTTTCTGAGCTCTGGTTCTCTGCACTCTGGTCTGTGCTCTGTGCTTTAGGCCACTGAGGAGAACCTCAATATCTACGGGCAAGAGGCCAAGGTGAGCACCTGGGTCACAATAACAGTGCTGGATGTCAATGACCACAAACCGGAGTTTTACAACTGCATCCTCCCAGACTGCTCCTACACCCCCCAAGAGGCCCAAGACACCTTCACTGCCTCCGTGGACGAGCATGCCTCCACCCGCATCCCCGTTGACAATCTCACCATGGTGGCCTACGATCCAGACAAGGCAGGCACTGGGGAAGGGGGCGTGGCAGGGGAGGATGACAGGCGGTAGCAGGGAGGGAGGAGGGGAGGCAGGAAGGTGAGTGGTAGGAGGGATGATGGTGGCGAGGTCAGTGGTGGGGAGTGGGAACTGTTGGGTGATATTGGAAATGCTGGGTGATGTTGAGCTGTGGGTAATAATGTGTTCAGGGTGATACCAGGAAGAGTGCTGAGTGGGGGTCGGTGCTGGATGTCAGGTCACACTGAGTGGGGCAGTGGAGTGTGGCTTCTGGTGGTGCTAGTACTGGGTGGTCAGTGATTTGGGGTGATACTGGGTGTTGAGAGATGCTGGGCAAGGTTGTGTGTTGTGTCCAGGGTGAACTGAGAGTTAGGTTGGAGGGAAGTCTGAAATAAAAATCGACACTGGGTGGTAGGTAACTTAGGTGAAGCTGAATGATAAATAACCACGGCTAGTGTTAGGTGATATGGACCTTGCACAGAATTTTGAGTGGAGGATGGTATTGGGTGATGAGGGGGTGGTGAGTGGTGGCTAGTAAGGAAGGCCGGCAGGAATCCCTTAGGGGAGTGAGGAGGGTGGGACCAGGCTGTCTCTGCAGTCCTGGCCTGGGACCTGCAGTGCCATGGGAGATCTTCTGATGAGGCCACATTTGTGGAGACAAGTGACCAGCCCAGCCCGTCATCTCAGTCTTTTAGGAGCCCTCTTTTTTGAACCCTCATTGGGCAGGGCTTTCGGAGGCAACAGCCTGAGGCTGGAGACTGGGCACAAGTTGTGAGGGGGTGAGTTGCGAGGGGCTGGGGCTCCTACTCTACAGTCCACCTTTACAGGGCAACAATGGCACCTTCCTGCTGACCCTGGGGGGCCCCGATGCTGGAGCCTTCAGCGTGTCCCCCGGGCGGGCAGTGGGCTCAGCCGACGTGCAAGTGCTGGTGAGAGACTCAGAGATGGTGGACTATGAGAAACAGCACGTGATGGTGGTGCAGGTGAGGGGCGCTCCGGGGTCCTGGGGAGAGGAGCCCGTGCGGGCAGCCACGCCCCAGTACTGCAGCCTCTTCTGTACTCAGGTTGTGGCCACTGACTCGGTCAGCAAGGAATCCTCCATTGCCACGGTGACCATTCATCTTACAGACATTAATGACCATAGGCCCACATTTCCCGAGAGTTTATACATCCTCAGTGTGCCGGAGGACAGTGCCACGGGCTCTGTGGTCACCAGCAGCATACATGTGAGTGACATGAGAGGCGGCTGGCCAGGCTGGGAGGCTGATGTGGAGAAGGGCAGATCTGGGAATGTGGGTTGCCTGTCTTTGTACCATTCAGTGTCATCGGGCCCCAGCAACGCAAACCCGTGTGTGTGTGTGTGTGTGTGTGTGTGTGTGTGTGTGTGTGTGTAAGAGAGAAAGAGAGAAAGAGAGCTGGTTGTGTGGGGCACCTATGTGTGGATCCAGATGTGGGATGTCCTCCCTTTGTGCCAGGAAGCAGGACAGCCCTTTCTCCATGAATCACATGGTAGGCAGCAGGTGCTGTTGTGTCTAAACAGTGTCCTCTCGTCCCCTGCCTCACAGGCTGAAGACCCAGACACGGGTGAATGGGGCCGGATCACCTACAGCCTCCTCCCAGGGAATGGGTAAGGTCTTAGTGTGGCAGTGAGGTGTGGGCAAGGTGGGGCACAGGCCCACACCTCTGTCTCATGAAAGGGCTGGGGTAACCTGAGAAAATATAGGTTGTTCAGCTACATTTAAATTTCAGAAAAGCATGAACCAGGAGTGGTAGTGTATGCCTATAATCCCAGCACTCAGGAGGCTAAGGCAGGAAGATCGTTGTGAGTTTGAGGTCAGCCTGGGCTACAGGGTGAGTTCAAGGCCAGCCTGAACTGCAGAGTGAGACTCTGTCTCAAAAACAAACAAACAAACAACAAAACAAAACAAAACAACCAAAGAAAAGCAATGAACCATTTTTAAAAATGTATTTGTTTAAAAAAATGTATTTGTTTTCTGTTCCTATACCAATACTTGTTTGTTGATTTTTTTTTTTTTTTTGGAGACAAGGTCTTCCTATATAGTCCAGGCTAACCTTGAACTCACTATGTAGCTGAGGGTAGCCTTGGTTCCTAAAACAATACTTGATGTCATATACTTTATAAAGGGAAGTTTAATTAGCTCCCAGTTCTGGAAGTTCAAGAGCAGGGTGAGCTCCATCAGCTGAGCTCCAGTGAAGACTTCAGGGTCTCACCAGAGGCAAAGGTCTCATGAGCACACGGGAGCCCTGAGTGGAGGGGGCCCCGGTAGCAAGCTCCCAACAGGCCCTGCCTCATCTTACTGCTGTCACACCGTGGACCACGCTTCCTACAGGACAGGAGGGGCACACTCAAATCTTGTCTGAACTGTAGCAAAAGTGTGCTAGAAATATTGCACAGGACACACCAAAGTATTTGCCATTGTTTATCTGAAATTCAAGTTCGAGTGTAATTGTGTTTGCTAAATCCGGCTGCCCTGAGCAGGGTGGAGGTCTTTGAGGTGGACCCGGACTCAGGGACAGTGACGGTGAGAAACGGCACGCTGCTGGACCGGGAGAAGCAGGCCGTGTACTACCTCACGCTGCAGGCCACGGATGGCGGGGGCCTGTCCGACACCACCATGCTGCAGATCCACCTGCTGGACGTGAACGACAATGCCCCTATGGTCTACGGCTCCTACAACATCTTTGTCCTGGAGGAGGAGGGCAATGTCTCCGTGATTATCCAGGTGCAAACCGGCCTAGACCCGGTGTGTGTGTGTGTGTGTGTGTGTGTGTGTGTGTGTACGGTTCTGGCCCTGAGGTCATACTGGCTCTGAGTCGAGTTGGGGCTTTGCTGTGTGGCTCTGAGGAAGTCACTCAGTGTCTCTGAGCCTCTGTTTCCTCTTCAGAAAATGAAGACAATCATAGTATTTATTCACATGCTTGGGAATAATGAGAAAATAAAGTGCAAGTAAGAGGCTTGGCATGGAACAAGGCTTCAAAAACAGACTGCTCCGCCAGGCCTGGGGGTGTACAACTGGAATACCAGCACTGAGGAAGGGTGGACAGGGGGATTGCAAGTATGAATCCTGCCTTGGCAACTTAGCAAGACCCTGCCTCAGAATAGATAATGAACAGGGCTGAGGATGTTGCTCAGTATTAGAGCCACCCCTGGGCTCAATCCCTAGTACCATAAAAACAACTTGTGTGTGTGTGTGTGTGGCACTGGGTTTGAACCCAGGCCCTTGAACAATGTAGGCCAGCACTCTACCACTGAGCTACTTCCACAGCCCTTTTTAAAAATTTTTATTTTGAGATAGGGTCTTGTTAAGTTTCTAAATTACTCAGGCTGGCCTTGCACTTCTGATCCTCCTGCCTCAGCCTCCTGAGTTGCTGGGATTACAGGTGTGTACCACTGTCAGGTTTTTTATTTTTAATTTGAATGTCTGTGATATACTTTCCCATGTCCGCTTCCCAGTAGCATATCAGCTCCATAAAGAAGTTCTCTTTCTTACAACTTTCTTCACAGGGCTTAGATCAGGACCACACACATAGTAGGTGCATAGTAAACGACTGTGAGATGAATGGATGATTCAGGGCTGAAGACCTCAAAAGTGCTCACAAGCAGTGATCAGAGCCTCTTAGATAGGAGACTCAGATCATGGGGAGGCTGGGAGATGGGCCAGTGCTGGGGGCGGTGAGGCTGCCAGGTGAGGCTGGGGCACAGGGCTGATGCCAGCACCTGCTTCTCTGCCCAGGCCTATGACAGTGATGAGCCAGACACCAACAACAGCCGCCTGTTCTTCAGCCTGCTGCCTGGGCCCTACAGCCAGAACTTCTCAGTGGACCCCGACACTGGGCTCCTCAGGAACGTGGGGCCCCTGGACCGAGAGGCCATTGACCCAGCCCTGGGGGGCCGCATCGTGCTGACTGTGAGTGTGGCTGACTACGGCGTGCCTCGCCTCAGCACCGAAGTCAACGTCACCATCACCGTGGAGGTACAGTCGGCTGGGCGGGCTGTGGGGGTCGAGTGCCCTCGAGTAGGTGGCCGGCTGCCACCTTCAGCACGGCTGTCTTTCGCTCCTCTTACGGTGCTGTGGTGGGCTGGGAAGCCCCGCCCATGGGCTGCCTGGCTGTGCAACTCTAGGCAATCACTCAACTCCCGTAGCCCTTCAGTCCCTCACGTGTACGACGCGCGTGGAGACAGTGGGAGGACCGAGTTACTTAATGGAAAGGCAAAGACCCACAGAAAGTATTCAGAGTATATAAGCTTAATCGTCATTCAGAGCCCCGCCTGACACCCTCCTGGCTCCCCACCACTGTTCAAAGGCAAAGAGCAAGGGTGCAAATCGGCACTGATAGGATCCGCTGTGCACCAGGGCCTGAGAGGTAGGGCTGGTTATGATCATTTTAATGATCAAGAAAATCAGTCACGGAGCAGTTCACTGACTTTCCTAGAGTTGTGCAATGGGGATTCAAACACAGTTCTAAGGCTGCCACCAGCCCACAAGGCAGCCGCCTCTGGGAAAAGATTGTAGCAAATGTGCACCTCTATGATGGCCATGATGTGGATTGTCCCCTCAGAGTTGTACAGTGCACAGTCTGCACCACTGCCCCACTGAGCTGGGATTTACCACTGTCCTACAAAGATCAGAGAGCTCAGCCTCAAGGAGAGTGGGGAAGCAGAAGCCAATTTAGGGCCGTTGGCCATCCTGGGAAGAGGATAGATTACAAAGGAGGAAAAATGAAGACCTGCACTTATAAATGAGTGGGTCTCTTTACTTCCACGAGCTAGTCTTCATTCTGTCCTGCAGGTGGGGACTGCTATCTCATTTTCTAGATGAAGATGCTGAGGCCCTGAGGTCAAAATCACACAAAAGGCAGAGGCAGGGATTTGAATCAGAGCTGCTCTCCTGGCCACTCCCGTGAGTCAGGATGCTGTGAAGATGCACCTGGCCCGGTGCGTGGAGCTGGCAGTGGCACTCTGGAAAAGCACTGTCAGAAAGTACATCTCAGCCAGATGCAGTGGTGCATACCTCTTGTCCCAGCACTCTGGGAGGCTGAGGCAGGAGAACTGCAAGTTTAAGCTCAGCCTGGGTAACTTAGCAGTTTAGCAAGATGCCGTATTAAAATAGAAAAAGGGCAGGGGATGTAGCTCAGTGTGAAGGCCCTCAAAAAGCAGACAAACAAAAACCTGAAACCCCAAAGCCCACAATTCTCAGCTGGACAGTCTCGTATATCTTTAGTCCCAACTGTGTAGAGGGCAGAAGGCTCAGCAGTAGTTTGAGGACAGCTTGAGCCACAGAGTGAGATAAAAGAAAGAGGGGAAGAGAGAGAGAGAGAGAGAGAGAGAGAGAGAGAGAGAGAGAGAGAGAGAGAGAATACACCTCATTGAAGGGAGAGATTTTTATTTTCTAAGTGTCCGTTCTACAGTTATATAGAAAAGGATGAACCTCCAGCCTGACCAGGGAGGCCGGAACACTCAGTACCCTCCACGCTCGTGCCAGTGCTAGGGGACCCTGTAGACGGTGGCTTCAGCCTCGTGCTCTGACAGTGGTAGTGAGAGCTCCAGCCAGGACTGGAGAGGGAGGCGAGAGCAGAAAGCAGCTGGCATCAGAGGGCAGGACCAGCGTAAGCCCTGGCTCTGCCTAGGCACAGAGCCGGTGTTGTGGAGTCAGGTGAGTGCAAGAGATACGGGAGGGAGGAGGCAAAGAAGGAAAATGGGGACTGCAGAGCCATGGAGCTGGTACCAACACAGTCAATCCGAGAGATGGGAAGTCGGACTGACCCAGACAGAGACACGGACAGGGACCTGGAACTGTGCTTCTAGAGAGCAAGGCTTAAACCAGTTCTAAGGTGTGGTCCAAGAAACAGAAAGGAGGTGGAGCTTCCTGGCTACCTAAACAACTGTGGGAGTCCCCTGCATACCTCTGAGCCCCAGTGACCAGGGCAGGCTCCTTCCTTTCAAAGGCTTTTTCTGCCTCTTGGAAGCAGCCAGTGCTGTCCGAGGAGACCCAGAGAGTCCCTGCTTCTGTCTGTGACAGAGGAATCACTGGCTTCTTGGATCTGCTCTGGGCAGGGTGAACTTTCAGGGCTGTTTGGGTCCCTGGGACTCAGATCTGCCTCTACCTGCAGGACATCAATGACAACCTGCCCGTCTTCACCCAGTCTACCTACCAATTCTCCGTGGAGGAGAGGAATCCAGGTAAGCCGGCTCTGGGCACTCAAGCCCTAGAACTGGGTGCTGGGGTGACGGTCAAGATTAAATGAGAGTGGGTGTGCAGAGTGTTTCATGAAGTGCTGGGTATATAGTAAGCACCTGCTTAATTCTGTTATTTTATGAGGACGTGTAAGGGAAAGTACATACTTTGGAGCCAGTGTGCGTGTGTGTTTATGGTGCTGAGGGCCTCCACACTGAGCTATGTACCCAGGCCCCTTTTAAAAAATTTTTTTGAGAGTGAATCTTATTAAGTTGCTAAGTTTCCCAGGCTGAGCTTGAACTTGCCATTTTCCTGCCTCAGCTTCCCAGAGTGCTTGATTAGAGTATGCACCATCATGGCCCGCTTCAGATGTGTTATTTTTGTCTCAACTCTGACCCCAAGTAGCAATAGCAACCCTATTAACGACTACACTCAAGAGAACATGCCTAGATTTAAAGGCAGAGGAGGCCTCCAATGGCCTGGCCAGGGTCTCTCCAAGCTCTGTCCTTTGTCCCCAGGAGTGCTGGTGGGCACAGTGGAAGCCTGGGATGCAGACCAGACAGAAGCCAACAACCGCATCAGCTTCAGCCTGTCAGGGACTGGCGCCAACAACTTCATGCTCCGAGGTGTGGTGCTGGGGCTTGGGATGGCTGAAGGCCAGCTCTGGCTGCCCTCGGATGTAAGTCTGGACTATGAGGTCCAGGACTTCTTCCAGCTGACAGTGAGTGCTGAGAACCCAGGTGCCCAGGGGGACGAGGTCACCGCCGGAGTCAATGTGATTGTGGTGGATGTGAATGATGAGCCACCCACCCTGGACGAAGCCTCACTGCGGGGCATCTCTGTGGCTGAGAATGGCTCCCAGTACGGCGAGGTGGCTAAGGTGGTTGCCCATGATGTGGACAGTGGGTCCCAGCTGGAGATACAGCTAATGAATGTCATCTGTACCAAGGCCGGGGTTGACGTGGGCAGCCTATGTCAAGGCTGGTTCTCAGTGGCAGCCAACGGCTCTGTGTACATCAATCAGAGTGAGGCCATAGACTACGAGGCCTGTGACCAGGTCACATTGGTAGTGCGGGCCTACGACCTCAACACGGATCCCCGCTTCCAGGCCTACAGCCAAAATGGTGAGGACCGTGGGGTGGATGGAGCCCTGGCCTGGGATCCACAGGTGTGGCTTTGACTTCTGGCTTTAGTCCTTCCCAGCTGTCACTGGCAAACTCTTCCTTCTGTCCAGTTTAAAGTTAAATGAGAACACATATACAAAACATTTAGTCTAGTGCCTGGCATACAATAAGTGGCTAATTGATGTTGTTATTTTATGAGGCAGCATAAAGCAACATACTTCTAGGCCAAATGTACATTTATACCCAACTTCTGACACCAAATAGCAATAATAGCTATATTAATAACTAGCATATATTGAATCTTTATGAGAGCCAAGAACTATGTGAGACATGTAGTTTCCTCTCATGCCCTGTGTTGGAGCTAGAGATCAACCCTAGGACCTTGCTTATGCTAGTCAAGTGCTCTACCACTGAGCTACACACACGTGCACACACACACACACACACACATACACAATGGTCAGGTGGCATGATACACCTAGGTTGGCTGGATCCATTCTGGCTCACCACTCTTTTTTTAAATTTATTTATTTATCTATTTATTTATTTATTGTGGCACTGGGGATCAAACTCACAGCCTCGCACCTGCCAGACAGGCGCTTAAGCCACTGAGTCAAACTCCTGGCCCTAGTTTTTTTGAGGCAGGGTCGCACTATGTAGCTCAGGCTGGCCTTGCACTCGCGTTGTAGCCCAAGCCGGTCTCAAACTCACAACACTCTGTCTACCTCAGCCTCCCGAGTGCTGGGATTAAAGGCATTCACCACCATGCCCAGCTCTTTTTTTAAATTTAATTTTTATTTTTTTGTGACACTGGGGATCGAACTCACAACCTCGTGCCTACCAGGCAGGTGCTTAAGCCACTGAGCCAAATTTCTGACCCTAGCTTTTTGAGACAGGGTCGCACTATGTAGTTCAGGCTGGCCTTGCACTCACATTATAGCCCAACCTGGCCTCAAACTCACAATGCTGCACCTACCTCAGCCTCCCAAGTGCTGGGATTAAAGGCGTGTGCCACCATACCCGACTGGCTCACCACTCTTGCTGTGTGAATTTTTAAAAATTTTTTTATTTTAAAGAATAAAACCAAACAAAATAAAACAGAATAAAGCCAATCAAAACAAAACAGTGAAAGTGATTCAGGACTTCAAAACAGGATAATAGGAAATCAACAATGGCTACCATAATGCCTCTTATTATCTTCAAAATTGGTGCCCAGAGCATCAGACATAATAAAATCAAACAAAACAGAACAGAATAAAACCAATCAAAGCAGAACATTGAATAAAACAAAACAATAAAATGGTACAAAACAAAACAGTGAGAACAATACTTAATTTCAAAAACAAGACAGAAGGAAATCCCCTGTATTTGCTATATTGCATATTGTTGTCCTCTTAATAGACTCAGACTTCTGGCTTTAGGCCTGCAAAGACCATCAAACAATACAAGCATTAAGCTGTTTTTGTATCTCAGTTGCTATCAACTCAGTCTGTGTTTTTCTGAATCAGCTGGTTGCTTGCGGGGGTGGGGGGGTTATGGTCTCCCAGCTCGTGGGTCAGTTGGCTCATAGGAAGGGTGAATTGGCTTCTTGTTCCTTTTCCTGGCCCCGCAGGGCTTCTGCTGGCTCACAGGAAGGGCAAATTGGCTTCTTGTTTCTCCTCCCGGGCCCTGCATGCTTGCTGTGTGACTTTGGCAAGCTGTTTAGCCCTCCTGAAGTATAGGAATGATGCTCCCACTCACTCAGACCAGAGAAGACCTTGTGAGGGTCTAGGAGCCAGGAAGGGGACTGATGGGGTGACGCCTGGAAGGGAGGCTTTGGAGAATGTGACTAAGGCCTAGGCTTTTTGGGTCAGGCCTTGGCTAAGAACTCTGAGCCAGCCAACCTGTCTCCCTAGGAAATCTCCCCATCACCATTGAGGATGTGAATGACAACGCACCCTATTTTCTGCCAGATGATAAGACTTTCGGTAAGTGGCAACCTAGTTTTTATGCTGCCATACACACTTCCCTGTGCCACATAGACCACCCTTGGGCACCCCTCACAGACTCACTTTAGGCACAGGGAGCCCTTAGGAAGAGATGAAGGGCTCTGATTCTCCCTTCTCCAAGGGGTGCAACTGGAGGCGACACCTGAGTTTTTCATTCCTGCTCTGCCTCATCAGATGACTGGGACAGGCCCTCCCTCTTCTGGGCCTTAGTTTCTCCCTCTGTACGATGGGAGGTAGATGACTTGCTAGCTACTGGCTCAAGTGTAACCGCCATGGGAGTCTCTTGGCAGAGGCATTGAGAGCAGGTTTGAGTTTTGAGGGCTGGAACCTGAGGTG
>RJWM01051672.1:0-10355 GCA_004363535.1 Dasyprocta punctata
ACAGTGGTGGAGGCAGAGACTGGGAACAGGAATTGCTGAAAGCATGTGTCCTGAAGGAGCAGGGTAGTGTACCCTAGGAGTATACAAACAGACCTCTGTGGACTGAGGAGGAAAGCTAGTAGAGGGACAGCTGTGATTGGAGAGGTTAGAATCCTATTGTGGGCTGGGGTCAGGGCTGGTGACAGAGGATGTGGTGATAGCTGCAAGAGCTCAGAACTATGCAGAGGGACAGATAAAGTGAAGAAAGTGTAGGCCCTGCCGGGCTACTATAAGTAGGATTCAGATAGACTCCTTTTGTTCTAGGAATATTCCTGAGGTGGAGTCCTGCAGTATGACAGGGAAAGTGTGGCTTCCATAGGCTTAAATGATAGGATTCCCTCAGGGGCTGCTCTATCTTTTCTGTCTTGGCAGAATCTGTGGGAGGGAAGGCTAACCTGACTCCAGCTTTGGTGTCCATGGTACCACCTGCAGCATCCTGCACTGGACAAATGGCAACTGAATTTGAGGAAGCTACCCGGCTTCACTGCCGTTTTTCTGATCATTCCATTTCTGAAATAAACATCTGAATAGCTGCCCAGTTTGGGTTGGTCCACAATGATATAGGGGAATGATCTCAGACCTACAAATGATATAGGGGAATGAAACTCTCAACCTACTATATGTCTGGCATGAGTTTGTGTTCTCTAAAATTAAAGAATGAATTTTAGAAACAACAGAGGGTAAGAGCAGAATATATTTATCGAGAGAAAGAAAGCTTCTGTCTGAGGGACAGAAGGGGTCCTGAGTGGGTTGCCAAAGAATCTGTCACTTTTAGGGACTTTTATAGAGTAAAACCATGAGGTTAGATGGGTCCAAGGGGGGGGGAGGAATGGGAACCTGCAAGGTGGGCATATGGTGGGATGTAACTATGGTTAGCCAATAAGATTAATTGCTCAGGTAAAATTGATTAAATCAAGGACAAATGGAGAAATGAGTCACATGGTAAGCAGGGATGCTTAAGTACAATGACTCTTCCCATAGGTGAGTGGAATGTTGACTCCTGACTTCCTCAGAATGATAGAGAACTATTTAGAATATCAATCCTTAGGATATGGGTACACTTGTTTTGCCATTTGTCTTGATATCTGGCCTACAGCAAGAGGTGTGTGTCTCTTCCAAGGTCACAAGACATCTGGCCCTCTGTACCAATTTCCTTGAGGGCCTAGCCCTGTCTGACTGCCTATATTATTTCTGTCTAACTCAGTTGCCTGTAACATTCACCCCTCTAAAGAAGTAACCTGAACTGCCGTGAGGGGCAATAGGTGATGACCAATCTGGCTTCTTCAAGCTAAAGGGGGTCATAGTTGTGGATTGGCAGTCAGGTATACTTCTGCAGAGATTCTACCTAGAGGCCCTCGATAGACACCAGGCATTTTCATCTTGGTGGGTGTACAGCTTTGAGTCTGGAGGAGACAAAGTCAAAGAAACAATTAAGTAGGAATGGGCCAAATAATAGAGTCAACAAGATAATTATGAGTATAGTTAACAAAGATTTTCACTAAGAGGAGCTAGTAATGACTTTCCTTAAGGAGGAAAAAGATAAAGTCCAGGCAATTTTAGTCTGACATGTCATTCTTGAACAGTTATTGAGCTATTTGCAGAAGAATCAGGAATATACACATGGTATTCTATTTTTTACAACTGTATAAATACTTCCTGTGCTGTTAGAATGTCTAATGGCATCTGATTTTGGAGGATAGCCTGTTTTATTAATTTTACTTTTTCATTTAGGAGAGTGTGACCAGCAGTGGTGTCATTTAAAGCCCACTGACTATAGTTAGTTAAGGCCTCAATATGTTGCCTGACATCTTCTAATCCTAGGGAAGGGATAAGGACAGAGGCCAAGTGATCGTACCAGTGAAATACACTTCTGGACCATCGATGTTGTAGGCGGGGTAAATTTGCAGGCTTGTTGATACTTTTGACACTCCTGCCTTGTAACCATGTGAATCCTAATGTGCATCTGCCTATCCATCCAGGGGGCAGCCAGGGCCACAAATTGGTCCCACAAGACAAATGAGTGCCATTGGGAGCTTTCCATCTAATTCCAGGGTGATTAAACCAGTCTGTAGCAAACCGGTCATTAGCTTGTATATGTGCATACATCCTTCAAGGGGTGTCCATCCCAAATGTTTAGTGGCATTAGGCCAATGAGAATATAGTGGTTCTTTTGTTCCCAACATAAGGGAGCCTTCCTACTGAGATGTCCTATAGAGGGGGTTAACCATAGATAGTCATCCCATATTTGAAAATAGTCATCTTTATATCTATAGTTGTTGGTTCTCAAGATAGGACCTTTATTTTTACTTAATAGGGGCCTCACTAGTGTTTGTATAGAGGCTTCAGTGGCCTTGTTAGAAAAGGTTTGATTATGTCCTGGATCATTAAGAGTATAATTTATAAGCCATTTTGTTACTCTGTAATGGTGGGCTAAGCTTTGAGATATTGAACATTTTTGTATCTCATTAATGTAGCTTTGTAATTTATTTTAATCATCTCCTTGAAGAAGGGATATCTACCTGGAAAGTCCTGATGTACTCAACAAGGGGAGTAGGCCACATATCAAACAGGTGGTTTATTGTAATGATTTTACATATTTCTGTGCCCAAATTATAAAAGAATTGCATTCTCCTTTGAGTGGTGAAGTGAATAGTAAAGAGACTAAGGGTAACATTACTTATCTGAAGGTTTTGTCTTTTTTTTTTTTTTTTTTTTTGAAGAGGAATCTTAAGTCTTCTACAGGTTCACAGGAGTGTGTGGGTGGTTGTTCACCTTCAGTCACAGTCTCTGGTTTCCAGAGCTTGAGTCTGGTGTGATGTATCCAAGAATCTAAGCCTGCTGTCTTGACAGCAGGAGGAGTCGACAAGATCGCGATGCATGGTCCTTCCCAAGTTGGTCCTAGGGAAGGAGATGATGAGGGAGGGAACTTTACCAATACTAAATCTCCAAGATGGAATATAGGATTTCCCTTCTCTTTAGGCTGAGATTCTGTTAGCTATTGAAGAGTTTGTTGGAATTTAGCCAATGAGGTGATGTCTTTTAGTAAGGCATCTGTCTTGGTTACTTTTTACTCGTTGCTGAGACAAACACCTGACACTCAAAAGTAGGGAAGGAAAAGTTTATTTAACTTACAATTTTTGGAGGTTTCAGTCGCCAATCAGCTGGCTCCAAGGCAGGGTGGCATGGCACAGGAACAACACTTCAAGGCAGCAGCTGAGCAAAAGCAGCCAGAGTAAAAGGGGGGCAAGAGCATGCCTCTTTTTCTCCCTTATATTGTACACATGTCAAACCCACACTCAGGTGTAGCATTCACAAACATCCTTGCCTTCCTTTGCACAGGATGAGGATGTTTACAAAGTAAGACCCCTGGCTCCTTCCCAAGTCTTTCAGCTAAACTTTTGACCTTCTCAAATTGACACAATGGCCAGGTAACCACTTTATGCTCTACACCCCAAGATGTAGAGCTGCTGCCTTACTTAATTAAGCTTCAAGACTTCTCAAGTTGACACAATATATAAACCCTAACAGCATCCATTTCTCTATCAAAAAGAAAGTCATTAGTAAGAAATAGGCATCCATAAAGCATTTCAAATGGACTGAGGCCTAGAAGTTGAGTTGTATTTCTTATTTTGATAAGAACTAAAGGTAGTGAGGCCACTGAAGGTGGGTTTCTTGAGCCATTTTACGAAGACCTTTTTTTAGGGTCTCATTTATCTTTTTCACTTTTCCTGATGATTGTGGTCTCCATGCACAGTGTAAATGATAGAGAATGCCCAGTGCCTGAGGGACATTTTGTGTGACTGTTGCTTTAAAAGAAGGTCCATTATCACTTTGTAAACTCTTAGGAAGTCCAAATCTGGGGATGATTTTTGAGACTAAAACCTTTACCACCTCTTGTGCTTTTTCTGTTCTACAAGGGAAGGCTTTAATCCAGTTTGTGAAAGTATCTACCCAGACTAATAGATACTGCAGTCCCTTATTTTTTGGCATATGAGTAAAATCAAGTTGTCAGTCTTCCCCAAGGTATTTACCACGTCTCTGTATACCTGGAGGAACTATGGTTCGGTTAAGAGGATTGGGTTTTTTTTTTGCAGAGCTCACATGTTTTAATTACCTGTTGTATTGTCTGGGAGAGTTTTTTTCCTATGAATATCTTTGAGGCCATTGATTGGGTCTTGTCTCTCCCCAAATGAAAGGTTTGGTGCAAAGACTTAATAATTTTCCATTGACTAGCACCAGGAAGGAACATTATACCATCATCTGATTGTAACCATCCTGATAGCAGGAACTGGCATCCACGGGAGAGAGCCCATTTAATTTCTGACTGAGAATATTTGGGTCGAGTATGAGCAAAGGATCCTTCCCAGATCAGGGAAGCCTGAAGAGGGGGTCCTGGGGCAGCCTTTCTAGCTGCTATATCAGCCAGTTGATTACCTCGAGATACTTCATCAATTTTTTTATGTCCTTTATGGTAAATTATTGCCACCTCGGAGGGCATATATACAGATAATAAAAGATCATCTATCTCTTTATGATATTTTATGGGAGAGCCATTGGCTGTTAGGTAATTTCTTTCTTTCCATATGCCTGCGTGGGCATGTAATACTAGGAAAGCATATCTTGAATCAGTATAAATATTGACTTTTTGTCCCTTGCTGAGCTGTAGGGCCCTGGTCAGGGTTATTAGTTCTGCTAGATGAGCACTAGTTCCAGGTATAAGTGAGGAATTTTCAAGAGTCTGATGTAAAGTTACCACTGATATCCTGCCTTTCTCATTCAATTCTCTGTGAAGGAGCTTCCATCACCAAAGAGGGTTAAATCAGGGTCAGTAAGGTGGCTGTCTAATAAGTCTTCTCTGGCTGCATATGTATGGAAGATTACCTGTACACAGTCATGTCTGTCAGCCTCAATTACCTCTTCCTCCTCTGGCAAAAAGGTGGCAGGGTTTAAGGAGAAAAATGTCTTTATTTGAATGGCTGGTCCTTCTAGAAGTAGAGCCTGATATTTAATAAGTCAGTTGTCTGATAGCCATAGATTTCCTTTGGAAGAAAGAAGTCCTGCCACATTTTGAGGTGTATACACAGTAAGATTTTGCCTTAAGTCAGTTTGGATGCCTCTGGCACTAAGAGAGCTACAGCTTCCACAGCTCTAAGGCAAGTAGGCCATCCCTTCACTACAATGTCTAATTCATGGCTCAGATACCCTATAGGCTACTGAGTGGGTCCTTGATCCTGTGTAAGCACTCCCAAGGCCATGCCTCGCCTCTCATTGACATATAAGGTGAAATGGTATCCTGTGGGTAGGCTCAGGGCTGGGGCATTTAGAAATGCTTGTTTAAGCTTCTGGAATGCAGCTTGGGAATCAGGTTCCCAGATTAAAATATGGGTATCTGCCTTTTGAATCTCTTTTATAAGTTGATAGAGGTGTCGTCCAATTTCTCCATATCCAGATATCCAAAGGCGACAAAAACCTGTAATCCCTAAGAATCCCCTTAGCTGTTTTAGAGTCTTGGGCTGTGGGAAGGAGAGAATTGGTTGAATTCTTTCTTTTCCTAGTCTTCAGATTCCCTTGGATATGACGAGGCCTAAATATTTTACCTCAAGACTACAAAATTGTGCCTCAGATTTAGAAACCTTATAACCCTTGTCTGCTAGAAAATTTAGCAGCGCACAAATGCCATGGCTATAGAGCTCTTCTGAGGGGGCACATAACAGTATATCATCTACATATTGCAAGACTGTGACCTGGGAAAACTCAAAACATGCCAAGTCATGGGAAAGTACTTGTCCAAAAAGATGTGGACTATCTCTGAACCCTTGAGGGAGCACAGTCCAGGTCAATTGAGTAGCTTGGTCTTGTGGATTTCCAAAAGCAAAAAGAAACTAGGAATCTGCATGTAAAGGAATACAAAAAAGAAAGCATCTTTTAAGTCTAATACTGAAAAACAACTGGCATTTTTTGGGGTCTGAGAAAGGAGAGAGTAGAGGTTAGGTACCACTGGGTGAATAGGCACTACGGCCTCATTTATCAATCTAAGGTCCTGTACTAATGTCCATTCCCCATTGGGTTTTTGAATTCCCAAGATTGGAGCATTGCACAAACTATTACAGGGTTTTAGCAAACTTTGTGACCTTAGATTATCAATTATTGGTAATAATCCTCCCTTAACTTCAGGCCTTAAAGGAGATTGCCTCTGGTGAGGAAAAGTAGTAGAATCTCTGAGATGAATCTGTATTGGAGCAGCTGTTACTGCCCTACCTATTTTACCTATAGTTGCCCATACTTCAGAATTTGTTTCTGTCTTTACAAGGGGAAGACATCATACCTGACCTGGGTGCATATATATTACAGTATTTAAACATGATAAAATATCTTTCCCTAAGAGGGGAACTGGACTTTCAGGCATAATCAAAAATGAATGTGTAAAAAGAAACCCATCCCAGTTACAGCCTAAGGGTTGTGAAAAATAGTGAATTACCTCCTCTCCAGTGACTCCTTTCACTGAAGTATGGCAACTAGAAGGAAGGCCAGGATTGAAAAGAAGGACCAAGAGGCTTGCACCAGTATCCAGCAATAGGCTGGTTTCTTTTTCCTCTATAGTCACAATTACCCAGGGCTTCTCTGTGGAAATGACAGTTCAGCCAGAGGGAGAGGGCAAAGAGTGCCACGGGGCCCTTCAGTCTTGTTGGACCAATTGATAGGAAGGGTCCAAACTCTGGGGCCTTGACCTCAGAGGGCAGTCCACCCTCCAGTGGTCACCTTTGCAGTCAGGGCATGGTCCTGGGGGCTTCTGAGTGCAGTCCCTCTTAAAGTGGCCTGGCTTTTGGCAGCAATAGCAGGTCAGTGTAGTCCTCAAGTTCTTCTTGGAACCCTGAGAATCTGACTTAAGGTCTGTTTTTCTTAATGCTGCAACTAGGGGAACTGCCTTTTCTTGGTCTCTTTGTTTTCTCTCCTTGGCTTCCTCCTCATCACGGTTATAAAATACTGAGGAGGCAATTTTTAATAAAGTACCAAGTGAACTATCTGGAGCAAAAGCCATCTTTTGTAACTTTTTTCTAATATCTGAGGCTGGCTGGGTAATAAATTTATCTATAAGGATAATTTGTCCCTCTATCAAATCAGGATCTAAGGAGGTATGTTTTATCAATGCCTCCTGTAAATGATCTAAGAATGCAGAGGGGTGTTTCTTTTTTTCTTGTTGCATAGCTGTTAATTTAAAATAATCAAATGGTTTAGTTTTTATTCTTCTTAGACCTTCAAGGACACATGTCTGGAAATGTTTCCTAATCCAATCACCCACCTGGTTATTAGGCCAGTAGAGGTCTTGGGTGGGAACTGGTAGTTTCCCTGGCTGTCTATCTTCTGGCCTTTAAAATTAACAATATGATATTCATCTCCAAATGCAATAGCAGCTTGTAATGCTGCTTGTTTCTCACTAGAAGTCAAAGTCTGATTTAAGAGTAACATTACGTCTTTCCAATCTAGTTCATAGGTCTGAGCAAGTCCTGTAAGAATCTCAATGTACTTGTCAGGGTCATCTTAAAAATTTTCAAGATCTGACTTAATCTGTTTTAAGTCCCTGAGAGAAAAAGGCACATGAATTCTGGAAGTCCCAAATTGTTCATGTACTTCCTGTAAAGGATATTGTCCTTGAGGAGCCGGCAAAAAATCAGCTAAAGATGGGTATATTCCTGTAGAGGCCTGGATTATAGCTGGTCTAGAAGCCTCATCTTTAAGACTGGAAGGGCAGGTAGGGGAAACCTCAGGTTTAGTAAATGTGGCTGTAGATTTGATTAAAGCTGTTTTATCTTCAGGTTTCAAAGGTTTGGGAGGAGCAATTTCAGATTCTGGGGTAGTAAATGTCTTAAAGGCCTGAGGTGCTGAGTATTCCTGTGGCTCACATTTACATTTAGAATATAAATAAGGAGTATTTCTCAATGCAAGGAAAGCCTGCGCAAAAGACAATTCTGACAATTTGTCCTCTTTTTTACAGTATGCCTCTAGTTGTAAAATAGTACCATAATTAATACTTCCCTCTGTACTCCATTTTGGCTCTAGCGGGTAGGTAGGCCACGCATACGTGCAGAGAAATATTAAACAGCTCTTTTTCAACATGGAAGGGTCGAACATCTTCCAGTGCTTAAGAATGCATTCCAAAGGAGTAAAGGGCTTTGGCACTGAGTTGCCCATGTCTGTAATGTAAAAAAGCAATATGTAAGGTTATGAAACCTTTTTTGTACCAAGAATCGAACTCAGGAACCTCCACTGAGCTGTCTCTAGTGCTAGACATTGGCATTGAGCTACCAACTATGAAAAAAGGAGATAAAAGGCATCCCTTGTATTCCTATTTGATAAAAATCCTCAAGGCATCCCGTGGGTTGACCCAACTCCAGGGCAGGTGGATGCCACTTGGAGAGTGGAAGATAAATTTGGTCAGCCTGTCCACCCTCAAAATGCAATCTTATCTTCCCCAGTAGCTCGTGAACTTTGAACTTTGTTTTCTTATAAGTTATTGTGCCAGGAATGTTAAAAAAGGAAGCATAACTTAGTAATAAACTACAGCTTTTGTTCATTAAAAGAGAGCATATGCAAAAAAGGTGAGTTGCTAATTAGAGGTTTTTCTTGCAGTACTGTGAAGGAGATTACCTCTGGAGATAGATAAGGTAACAAATGATCTGAGAACTCCAGCCCTGGGCCCTAGGGCAAAGAAGCCTCCAAGACAGTTGTATTACCCATCTAATCACCTGGACAGTCTTTCCTAGCTGCATGACATGGCTACACTTTACTTAAATTTCTATATCCTTGAAGCTCACAGATTAAACTTACTATCATCTGGCAATCATATTTTATGTTAGTAAAAGTCATGTCAGTCTTCTGGGCACACAGAAGAAAAGGCTATTTACTCTTAATTAACATATGTAAGGCACAACTGTAAATCCTTCTCCTACTAGCTGCTGTGGAATGTAAACAATTGTTGCAAACTACCTCAGCTTAATCTCTGAAGGGAGGGGTAGTCTAAGTAATCTAAGAATCCTCTGAAAGACTTAGAGTACCTAGTCTACTAGCAGAGAAATAAGGATGATAGGTAAGTGGAGATTTTCTGTGGTCACAAGCCAATGTCCACTGAGGAACTTCTGGATGTCCACCAGAGAGCTGCCCTGGCCAGGAACCCTCAGTTCTCAGTTTTTATTTGCTCGGATAACCAGAGGTCAGTCTCCAGAAAGGAATCCAGCTCTCTGTCTGGTCAACATTCCACTGACTTCATTGGCCACTGGCTTCAATGGGGATTCACCAAACAGATGCTGGGGAAACCTGTCCTCTGCTTTGAAGATTGGCAGCTGCTGTAGATTAATGAGGTGGCAGAGTAATCACTGTTTGTCAAAATCTGTAAGGGATAGTTAAAAGCCTGAGCAAGAACATTACCTAGTGTTCTATAAATATACAACAATGATTTTAAAGTCCACAACTTAAAAGTTTGGAAAACCTCTTTAATCTAAAATGTTTAGGCCCCATAAGTGTGCTGCTTTTGGGAATAGCTCCTTTGAGTGTTACACCTGGGAGGCGGTTCTTCCCACGGTGTCTCACGTTCAATCTCCAGAACAGATCGTGGCCCAGAACACTAAGCAGGGACATGGCTTTTATGTGTGTTCTCCTGGATGGGCACAATTCCAATGTCTCATCTGACCCAGAGATGGGGTATGTGTCCTTTATCTAAGATGACTTCCCTGTCTTTGGCATTAGCAAACGCTGATTTTCTATGGGCTTAACTTAGGGAGAAAGGTTGGAACAGTCTAGAGTTCTTTCTGATCTTACATGCCTCTATAAGGAAAGCACAAAGTAGGGAAATTAGTAAAAGTAAAGCCAAAGAAAGGAAACTGAAGCAGAACAGATCTGACATTTCCTCTAGAGTGTAAAGGAGGATCGGAGCCAGTCTGTCTCAGTGAACCTGTCCTCCAAGTCTTGAGACCGGCCACCAGCCTAGTGCCATTTAAATGGTGGAAGGAGTCTTGGTTTTTATTGTAGGCACGTATATTTTTAAAGTCTGAGCTAGATTTTAAGAACCATTTTATAGAAGTGTAAGATCGCTGTCGCGAGAAAAGACTCCGAGGAACGCAGATCTCCCAAAGGGCAGGATTTTATTGTTCCACGCGCGTGGGGTCCCCAGGCAAATCACGGCCGAGGACCCCGAGGGTCGGGTAGGCAGGGTTTTTAAAACATAAAACCACAAAGTAAGCGTCACAGTAAGCGTCATTACAAAAGCAGATTGCATTGGTTATTTTGAACTTTTTGTGGAGGTGTCTTACACGGATTGGTGG
>RJWM01051673.1:0-10353 GCA_004363535.1 Dasyprocta punctata
TTATAATTGTATTATACATCTCTAGTTCTCTATTCAACCTTTTCCCTTGACAGTTTATTTTATATCTATGACTACACTTCCCTGAAATATTAAAATACTAATACATTACATGGCAAGTTCTTCTGTTTTATTCTTCTTCAGAGATACCTAGTCTTTATGTACATTCTACAATTAGCTTGTATCTGTGAAAAACTATTAGAATTTTACCTGATTGGACTTATGGATGGACTTGGGAATAATTATACTTTTTTATTATTAATCTTTCTTTTTATATAGATCACATTTTAAATATTAGTTTTCTTTATCTACATGTTATCTATTTTGGGAATGTTCACCTGGCCTTTAGTCTGATACAACAGTCTCAGTATACATGTCCATTTGCTTCTCACCCTCCTCTACTGTTGTATAGCCTGAATCTTGACAGTTTGTTTTTCCTTTGCCCCTTCCTCTCCACTATTCTTTCACCCTTTCACTTTGCTAAGCATTTGACATCTCTTAAAACTCTGAATCTTTGTAACTTCTTTTTTCATCTGCCAGTTTCCCTCTTAATTCTTGTCTGGTAATTCTTTTTTTTTTTTTTTTTTTTTTTTTTTTTTGTGGTACCGGGGATCAAACTCACAACCTCGCACCTACCAGGCAGGAGCTTAGGCCACTGAGCTAAATCCCCAGCCCTATTTTTTGAGACAGGGTCTCACTATGCAGTTCAGGCTGGCCTTGAACTCACTTTGTAGTTCAAGCTGGTCTCAAACTCGCAATGATCCTCCTGCCTCAGCCTCCTGAGTGCTGCGATTGTCTGGTAGTTCTTACTCTTATTTAGAAATAAGCTCACTTAAGCACCTTTTCTGAGTAGTCTCCATGAAGCTCTTTCTGTCTTCCATCTGGGCCAAGTTAGCTATACCATCTGTCTTGTTTGAATGACTTCCTCTCTTAGAGCATATTAATTACACATAGTGTAATCCTTCCTCCCCCTGCATTTGGGACAGTTAGAAATAGTCTTCTTTCCAGGTTCTTGCTCCCTTGCCCCATCTTTTCCTCCTGGGTTCCCTTTAGAAGATGTCAGAAGCCCACAGATTAGAAACTGCAAATGTGGTTTTAAGGGATGTACCAAGTGCAAGTTGGGCGTGGCAGTACATGCCTATAACACCAGCACTCAGGAGACTGAGGTCGGAGGATCACCATGGGTTTGAGACCAGCCAGGGCTACATAGTGAGTTCAAGACCAACCCGAACCTACATAGCAAGACCCTGTCTCAAACAAAACAAAAGGTATAAATTCAATAGGCATCAAAGTCACTATAGTTTCATCTTCACTTCTACTGAAGTGGTGATTTAATTTGTTTTGTTTATGTCACTAATAGGTGGCTTTTTATGTTGACTTTCTTTTAGGTCAGAAAGCAAAAGCTGGTATAACAGAGCCCACTGATTCTCAGCTGGCCTTCTCCAAGGAATCCTCTTACCAAGAACAGCTGGTACAGAGAACCTCAAGGGATTCCAGGTTTGGGCATGCCACACATGAGGAAAGGCTATTAGAAACGCAGGAAGGGAACTTGAGGCCAGGAACAGACCTCTCCAAGGAGACATGCTCTGGAAAGCTGAGCCATAAACATGATAATTTGAAGACAGGTGATAACCTATGTTTAAGAGTTTCACAGGAGCAAGTCATTTTACCAGATAATATCCATGAACATGACTCTAAAAAGCCAGGAAAAGAACATTTGATTAAAGCAAGGAATAAGCCCTATAAATGCAAAGAATGTGGAAAAGGCTTTAGCAAGAATTGGGCCCTTACTCAGCACAAACAGATTCATACTGGCATGAAGCCCTATGAATGTAATGAGTGTGGGAAGGCCTTCAAACGCAGGTCTCACCTCATAGAGCACCAGCATATACACAGTCGAGAAAAGCCATTTTTGTGCAAAGAATGTGGGAAAGCTTTTTACTACAGCTCTTCTTTTGCTCAACACATGAGAATTCACACTGGAAAGAAATTATATGAGTGTACTGATTGCAGAAAGGCCTTCACTCACCGTTCTACTTTTATTCACCATAATATGACTCACACCGGAGAAAAACCCTTTATATGCAAAGAATGTGGAAAGGCTTTTGGTCTGAACTCCTCTTTCACTCAACACATGAGGATTCACACTGGCGAAAAGCCCTATGAGTGCAGCGAATGTGCAAGGGCCTTTGCTCATCGCTCTACTCTCATCAGGCATAAGAGAACCCATAATGGAGAGAAACCCTTTGAGTGCAAAGAGTGTGGGAAGGCCTTCTGTGACAGTTCTTCCTTAATTCGGCATATGAGGATTCACACCGGTGAGAAACCCTATCAATGCAATGAATGTGGAAAGGCCTTTACACAGCACTCTGCTTTTATCCGCCATAATAGGACCCACAGTGGAGTAAAACCTTTGAAGTGTAAGGAATGTGCAAAAGCCTTTTACTACAGTTCTTCCTTCATTCGACACATGAGGAGTCACACTGGAGAAAAGCCCTATGTTTGCAAAGAATGTGGAAAAGCCTTTACCCAACCTGCAAATTTTGTTCGGCATTACAGAATTCATACTGGAGAAAAGCCCTTTGAGTGCAAAGAATGTGAAAAGGCCTTTTGTGACAATTTTGCTTTAACTCAGCACATGAGAACTCACACTGGTGAGAAACCCTTTGAATGCAGTGAATGTGGAAAGACCTTCCGGCACAGTTCATCCTTCACTCTTCATCGAAAGATTCATAGTAGAATTTAAAAGATATTGAAAGGCTGACTGGGCGTAGTGGCACATGGCTCTAATATCAGCACTTCGGAAGCTGAGGCAGGAGGATCACTGCAAGTTCGAGGCCAGCCTGGGCTACATAGTGAGTTCAAGGCCAGCCTGTATTTCAAAGCGAGACCCTGTCTCATAAATAAATAGATAGCTAGCTAGCTATAGGAAGGACTTTTACAACAGTGTTCTCAGTCAACTTGAGTAAACACATATTGGTGAAATTTCTTTTGAATGTAATAATTAAGGAAAATATTCTGAGCAGAGAAAAAGCAGTGTCCATAAATTCATATTGAAGAGAAACAATAGTCATCCCCATGAAAACTTTTTGTGGCGGGTCATCCCTTGTTATCTAAAGTATGTTAGAAGAGCCTGGCATGGTGGCGCACGCCTTTAATTCCAGCACTTGGGAGGCTGAGGTAGGAGGAGCTTTGTGAGTTCAAGGCTGGCTTGGGTTACAACATGAGCACAAGGCTGACCTGAACTACATATTGCAACCCTATCTCAAAAAACTAGGGCCGGGAGTTTGGCTCAGTGGCTTAAGTGCCTGCCTGGCAGGTGCAAGGTTGTGAGTTCGATCCCTAGTGCCACAAAAATAAAAATAAAATAATAAAGTATGTTAGAAATTGTCCCAGCCTGAACCTTATGTCATATCTGAAAATCGTCCAGGGACGAGTCATAGTAATTATTATGTATTTAGGTAAAATGTTAGCAACAATTTCTTTTATTCATACTATAGCTCTAACTTGGGTATTTAAAAAAAAAAAGAAATGGAGAATGACGTGTAAAAGAGAAAGAGAAATGTATGCATGAGTTCTTTCCAACTTCTCTGTCAAGCCAGGGTGACAGGTGAAAGATTAAAAAGGGCCCATCTCCCTTAAGTGTTTTTTATATATCCAGAGTCTGGAGAATTGACCCTTAAGGACAACTTTGCCAACATTTATTAAAAGCATTCGTTGTTTTAATACATTGTCATTTCTACCCTCAAGAAGTATAAGTCTTCATTAAATACTTATACAGGTACATACAAACATCTTCATAGTTACAGTGAATTCTTCTTATCCTTGGTAGTTATGTTGTATGAATTTGAAACACTGAATTTGTGAATTAGAATCATTGTTGCCAGGAAAATACAGGGTTAGGTTACTGTGAGCCTCTGGTCCAAATATTTTCATCAACAGTTGTATGTCCTTTTTAATGTTTTTTCTATTTAAAGATACTTTATCTAATTAATATATATTTCTTTAAAATTGTAATTATTTATAATAAAATATTTTAATGATAGTATTTTGTTGTAATGTAGTATATTGTTACTGTACTCCTTTAATTCAGTTTTTATTTTGTTTTGTTTTGTTTTTTTGAGACAGGGTCTTACTTTGCAGCCCACGCGGGCCTTAAAATCACAGCAATCCTCCTGTCTCAGCCTCCTGAGTGCTGGGATTACAGGCATATGCCACGACACCCAGCTAACTCAGTTATATTCACACATGCACAATATACATACACAGTACTCATACCCAGTAAACACTGTATAGTACTAATACTGGAAACAGTACTGTGGACACAATCTATACTGTTAAGTATAGACAGGCAGACAATGTTTTAATTTTAAAAAACATTAAAGAAAAACTAGAATTAGTTAACTAAGATTAAAATTCTGTTTTTGATGGAGCTGTAGGATCTGTGATGGATAGTACTCTGATTAAAAGTCATGACATTGCTTTGCCCCAAGAAAGAGAGACTGATGGGACCTTCTCTGCAGAAGGGAAAGTCATTTATGAGGGTGACGTGTTAACATCTGGTAGTGCTCTCAGGTGTTTGATTTTCATCACTTGATAATATCACCAACTTTCCCTCCTGAACCGACTTGAAAAAAAAATACTTGTTTTATCTGTTAGCTTTTCACCTTAAATCTTAAGCATCCCAGCATAAAAGGAATGGAATGAGGCAAGCAGTATAAATTTGAGGATGTATTCAACCACAGGTCACATTTGTACATGTCATTGAAACATTTTCCCAGGTAGAATTCTATTTTGATAATTTAGGTGCAGTAAGGGACAATAATTGTAGTAGGCTGATGTCACTGTCCTCATCATCAGTAACTTTAGTGCCTCATTTTACATTTCACAAGTTTCACTGGTATTTTCTACTATTTTGTTTGCCAAAATACCCTTCTTGTCTTCAAAGCCTTGTCAACACTTACTTGTCATGCAGTAGTCATTGTGATTAATACTATTCTTTACATTTTCTGTAGTTTAAAGCCTTCACAATTCTTCCTGTAGGCCAATCAAATATTTTTCCAATCACCATTGACAGTATTGTTTTACACCATCCCAGGTATATAGTAACTGACTTCCATTAGTCTGACATGATGCTTGTTAGTGTTGAAAACCTTGCCAGCCTTGCTGGAAAATGCTCATGTAGGAAGATCCCTCATTCTGAAGCAGCCTGCCAAATTTTAAATGGGTCCTGATTGAGAGACTGGTTGACAGCACAGCATGATGGGGCATAAAAAGAATATCTAGGTTGGGGTAGGAATTTTCAAGTTCTTTATGGCAACTGACCATGCCATTATCAAAGTTAATGCCTTGAAAACAAGGTTTTTGCCTTGGAGACAGCAGTCAACTTCTTGAGTGTATTTGTGAAACCAATCCTAGGATATTTCTGAGACCACCCATGCTTTTATTTCCCACTTACAATGAACTGGGATATAGTTCTAATTTCCCCTTTTTAAGTTCCTATGGGTTGGGGGTTCTGTACACATCACTAGAGGCCATTAAATTCACCATTGATACTGTCAAATAATAGCAAGACCATGTCAAGGACTGGAGGCCATTTGTTTTATAGAATTTCTTTTGCCAATAGCCTTGTAACCCAAGACAGTCTCATCAGAATTAATACCTACTTTTCCACTAAGCTTTTTCCTTTATAGTTCTTAAGGTTTTCTATAGGTTTCTCATCTGCAGAACATGACTTACCTGCAAGCTTAACATCTTTTATGCTGTATTTCCTTTTGAAATGTTTGAGCCATCCAGTGCTAGCCAAGCAGGATTTAATATTTTCCTGACATAGGTATTTTGACAATAAATTTCTTCAGCTTTCAAACTTACAATAATGTTGTTCTCCTTGCATTTTAAAAGAAAAAAGTCATTCATCATCTGAATCCACAAATTTTGCCACCTTTCTATGTTTTCCTATTTATCATGCACTATAGATGTTACTTTCAACACTTTCTGGAGCAGCCTAATGTCTAGCCAGATGAATTTCCTCTTCCTATTTCTGACTGTACTGTATTGTTGATTTGAAAACTTGAACTCAGCAAATGGCAGTGCAACTCATAACTGAATGAAGCTTATCTAGTATTGTCACTTTATGAAGCTATACTGACACATTTCTCCATTAGGCACGTTGTGCACTTAGGAACCTAAACAGCACTTCAGAACTATGTGTGGGGCCATTTTAAATAGCAAAATCATCAAGAGGCACAAAAATGCCCAGGTGGCAGAAAATAGATTGAAAAGGTTAGTTTACAGTATGAGCACTAAAATGAGAAAGACGTAACTTTGATTTAAGCCAATAATATGCATATTTGACAACTCAAATTTTTTACTTTTCATCACATTTGCAGTTGACTGTCAAAGTGCTACAAGTACTGAAATTAGGATTACAAATTTTGAATCGGAAAATCACAAACAATTCACAAAAATTTATATGACAGCATGTTTAATTTTCTATTAACTGGGAAAGCTACTGCCTCTTGAAGATCTTATCCTCCCTTATAATGGCTGCCTTGTGCTGTAGCTGTGGCTATATATGCAGGTAAGCCTGCTGATTAACAGCCTACACTCTGATAATAGATTGGGATGTTCACATGACCAGTGGTGGTCCTGGCTATGTTACTTCTTCCTCCTAGAATGCCTCTTAGAATTTTGAAGACTTTTAAACTATAGAAAATGTAAAGAACAGTTGATCACAATGCATGACACGTAAGTGTTGACAAGGTTTTGAAGACATGGAGAGTACTTTGGCAAAGAAAATAAAGCACTAGAATGCACCAGTGAATCCTATGAAATGTAAAATGAGGAATTGATCCTAGCTATGTTGCTTCTCCTTCTTAGTGTTTTGTCTGTAAGAACAGTAAAGTAAACATTGAAACATGGAGAAATGAACTTGCAGTCATCCATACAATTGTTTTAACAGGTACATAGGAGATTTTCTTCTGTTTTTCTAAAATTTTATAGTTATGTTTTACATTTGGGTCAGAGTTTATCAACAATGCAAAGGTGAGGTTCTTTCTTTCTTTCTTTCCTTTTCTTTTTTTTTTTTTTTTGGTACCAGGGATCGAACTCAGAACCTCACGCCTGCCAGCTAGGCACTTACACCACTGAGCTAAATCCCCAGCCCTATTTTTTTGAGACAGGGTCTCACTATGCAGTTCAGACTGGCCTTGAACTCACTTTATAGTGTAGGCTGGTCTTAAACTCACAATGTTACTCCTGCCTCAGCTTCCCGAGTGCTGGGATTAAAGGCATGCGCCATCACGCCTGGCTCAGACCTTTCATTTATCATACAGACTTTTAGTGCTACAAATTTCATTGTTAATACTGATTTAAGCAGCATCCCATCAAGTTTACATAAGTGTGTTTTCATTTTCAATTCTAATAGTTTTGAAATTTCCTTTTGATTTATTCTTTGAGAGCTTATGGGTGGAGGTTCCAGCAGGGGAGCACAGCTACTTGTGTACGAGAATGGTCCTCCTCTCTCGGGGTGGTTGTCCTTTTGGACACAGTGCACATCTTTGGGACACACATGGAGTGGTGAGGGAGGAAGGGGACACACGT
Organism: Dasyprocta punctata; assembly: GCA_004363535.1. Taxonomy (NCBI): domain Eukaryota; kingdom Metazoa; phylum Chordata; class Mammalia; order Rodentia; family Dasyproctidae; genus Dasyprocta; species Dasyprocta punctata. Next base: position 7,600 of record RJWM01051673.1, read on the forward strand.
ATAGCAAGCCAGATGAGCTGTATCAACCTTGGCAATCATTGGGGAGACAGGTGTCCCAGTCAGATTGCCCCTACATCCTCCTTTTGATTTATTCTTTGATTGGTGGGATTTAATTTGATCATGGTCTGAGAATGTTGAAGACTGGGTTGTAAAATTGTTGAACGCAGGGGCCTCTGGCTGTGTTGGGAAAGAGCATATGCATGGTGCTCTGAAGTCAAGATGACACCACAGCTGAGGCAGTCAAGGACATGGGCTGCTGACACCCCTTATTCCAGAGCAATAAAACTGCCAACCTTAGAGATCAAACAATTCTCTTCATTGGCAAAATTTACTACTTGGAGAAGTCTTTGAATGGACTCCCAAGGTCCTGCTCAGTTCTTGCACTTGCCTCAGTATCCCCTCCCTTTGTTATAAAACCAAATAAATACAGGCTGTCTGGTGGAGCTCTGTAGTTTTTTTGCACCATGAACTGAACTCAGGACCTTGTGCTTGCCAGGCAGGTGCTTGTGCTGCAGAGCTATGTATCATTATGGTTACAATTTTGTAGTTATCTGAGAAATTATATCTGATTTGATTTTTTTCCAGAGCCCCATTCATTTGCTTTGTTGTTACCACTTCAGAGTGTGCTGGTGGGTGGCATTCAGATTGTTCCACCTCCTTGTTCCATTTGTCTTTGGTGAGCTAGAAGTCTGGGGTTACATCTTGTTTCAGTGTCTTCTAATTTTGTGTTTTGCTTTTAGTTTATTTCCTGGGTTTATTCTTACAACTGCCTATGGTTAGTAGCTTTATTGCTAGTATTTAGAACCTATAGGAAAGTACTACTTCTCAGCGGTGTCTTCAGGTGTAGTTGGCTTTCAGGTTTTGAATCTGTTACAGATCTTACCTCTTCGGTTTATTCTGGATGAGAAGTTCCTGCCTACTGGGCCCATTCCCTGGTTCTTTGGCACTAGCTTCAAGTATTTTTTATGACCCTTAGCCAATCTCAGTCTTGGTATACCAGGAAAAACAACTGGTTAGAACAATTTTTTTCACTAAAGTGATATATTCAGTAAAACAATACCATCAAACACAGTGTAGAAAGTGACAAGCTGAGGTAACTATCAATTTGCCACCTTTAACCATATGAACTGATTTATACAACAAAATCTAAAATGAACCAGAAAATTGTAGAGAAAATAACCCCTCAATATAGCACTGTTAAAAAATGTTTAACAGTAATGTTACCCTCAGGGGAAAAAATTTAAAAGGTGATAGGGAGAAAAAACAAAAACAGAACAGAAGAGATTAGAAAAATGGCTGGAGGACAAAGGATCATGAAAACTGATGCAGAAGACAGGTGGTAGAGAAGGAATAAAAACAAGAACAGAACAGCACAAGAACAACAAAAAAACCTAGAAACCATGTCCACCCTCATAAAAAAAAAACAAGAACAAATGATGAAGAAAAAAATAAAAAATCTAAAAAATTAAAGATGAAAGAAAAAATGTCCACTTCAAGATGTTGTCTGTGGTGCTGCTTAGACAATGTGGGCAGAGTCCAGATCCAAGTCAATCCATTCCAGCAAGCCAGCAGCAGCTCCATGGTGGGGTGGGTGGATAGTCCCAGCAAGTCTGCACCCCTATATCCACTGAAGTTCAGGTTGGCCTCTGGCTGCAAGCTCTAACCAGAACCACCCAGCCTGCAGCAGTTCCCACACCCTCCGCAGTCTTAAACTTGGCTGGGAGCCACTAGGTGGAGCCAGCAGCCACTCCGCGTCCTGAGCTCAGCTGGCCTCTCACCAAAATGGCTCCTGGCCAATCACCTTCTCTTGGGGAAGTCCCAATGTGACCACCTCACCAGCACTGCAGTCCCCTGTAGTTCACCACTCTGCTCCACTGGTGCACTTCTCCATGGAGACCTCTGTGGTTGCCAACAGTCACCAGGTGTTTGCAGGTTTGAGCCACCCTTCCCACACAGTGTCTGGGCTCAGGGAGAAAGAGCCACCAACCTCCTACTTCCTCATTGAAGTTTCTCTTTGCATTCCCCATGGGCTTCATTACTCACATCAGATCTTTCTTAGGCACCGGGGACCCCACTACCTTCCTTTTTCTCTTCCTCATGTTGCTATATTCCAGTGTCTGGACACCAAGTCTTGCAGAGGCTCTATGCTGCCCACCACTCTACCATCTTCTCAGAAGTCCCATGTGCAAGGTCTTGAGAACCATTTTTCAGCATTTATGTGTGGATTTGTACCTATTTGAAGCAAGGGAGTAAATCATACTCCACTTTAACCAGAAACTAAGGTGGCATATGGAATCTTTTGACTTTATAAATATAGGAAATTAATTTAAAAATGAAAACTTGAAGATATAGTTGGGTTTGTTTGTTTTTGTACAAGGGATTGAACTCATAACTTCATACCTGCCAGGCAGGGACTTACACCACTGAGCTAAATCCCTGGCCCTATTTTTTGAGACAGAGTCTCATAGTGAGACTATGCAGTTCAGGCTGGCCTTGAACTCACTTTGTAGCCCAGGCTGGTCTCAAACTCACAATGATCCTCCTGCCTCAGCCTCCCAAGTGCTGGGGTTAAAGACACACACCACCACACCCTGCTTGAAGATATAGTTGAATCAGCAAAACCTATATATTGGCTGGAAGTATTTCCCTGAACAAAAGTTATGATCTCCAGATAAGAAAGCACTCCTCCTAAAGAGTCTTGTTGAAAAGGAAGAATCCTCACATACTACATTCCTGTGGTGGGAAAAGCATTCC